>CALNHX010012314.1:0-26011 GCA_940337035.1 Agriotes lineatus
GTGAGACAAATGTCTCATTTAATAAAACAAAAAAGACCGTTTCGCAAATAGAACGCGTATTCACCACACGTAAGTATATGACGTCATTGTTGGTAGCAAACTACCAGTCGCATTCGTCTTGATAAAATTTGCCTAGAATCTAACCTAAAAAGTTAGGATTAGGATAATTATTAAGATAATAATTAGTGTTAGAGACTGAGATTCGGTTCCTGACCTGACATGACCATTCCAAACAAATAACTTTAATAACTTTTTTCTCTATCTCTTACGGTTTGGCTGCTGAAACAGCGTCCCGGACAGACAAAACAGCGTCCCGGACAGACAAGTCTATTAGATAAAGGATTATTAATGCACCATATTAAAATTTTTAATGCACACCCAACTTTCTTTACACAGTTTATTTATGTTTATTTTAACACAACATCACTAAGCTGAGTACCTTTGCTAAGCGATATTAAGCAATAAGGGCTACTCGATTTTATAGTACCTACATTTTTTTTGAATATTTTGCACGGTGCCCAATATTCAGCATATGCTGTTCCTATTGGTTGAAAAAAGCAAATATGATTGGGTTATATAGTATAGTGTTGAATAGTCTAAAATATTTTTGTTCATTGGTCTGTGTGTCTGTCTGTCTGTGTGTCTGTCTGTTTCTGTGTCTGTCTGTCTGTGAACAGAATATCTCAAAAACTAAAAGAGTTTTGTGTACTATCTAGATGCGACAGCAAGATTTTGAAGAAAATCGCATAACCGGAAGTATGTTGTTTACTCTTGTGATTTTTCAGTTTTTTCGATTTTTTCAAAACCGGCTTTAACCATTTTTTCAAACTTTACATTTTTATTACATTTTTAATGTGTATTGATGTGAGATGGGTGATTTTCCAGTTGAATACCTCTAAAATGGGTTTCTTTTGTGTTTTTTTTATTAACTCCTATTTTAGATAGCTAAACATTTTAGAGAAAATTTGTCTCGTTAACTAATGCTTTATTTTGTACGGTTTTTATAGAATTTGTAATTTTTGAAAATTTTTGACAAATGCTTAAAACTTCAAAATCAATTTTTTGGCTAATTATAAGATCACTGTAAAAGGAAGTTCCGTGCGTGTACCACACTACATTTTTAAATTTGGAGTATAAACTGAAAGCAACTTGAGCAATTTATTGTCACACGTTGACAGTAATTTTATGAAATACGTATTTTTACCCGTTTATTATCTAAAGGTCTCTTGAATGTAAAAATTACTTCATTGTTAGGTGCTTGCGCAAATGTCTTTTATTCTTGTATCTGATGTACAATTTCTTATTTCAATCAGCCGTTTTCAATTAGGTTTATCAGTTATTTGTCAAACTTCAGCAGTCCTTAATCAACACCAAATTGATATTTTGTTTTAAAATTTCAGAAGTTACCTAACACATTTTGATAGCTATTTGTATTACTAGGGAGGAAAGCTGTTACATGTAATTTTACATTTAGATCCAGTCAAGAATTGTTATGTATAATTTTTGGCTTAAATACATTTAGATGCAGTTTAGAGCGTTAGATTGACCTGTAGTTCCTAGGTGTAGATTTGGTTACATACTCATTTTTGGATGATTTTGAAAACCTTGATATTTAGGGAATTTATAGTAACAGTTTTCAAAATACATTGATAGTACGATTTCCGGCGGCCATTTTATGGGACTGATTTCGTGAGATAATTTCCTTTTTGGAGCTGCATGTGGGTTGGAATTTTCACTTTTTGTGGATAAAGTAATTCCAATTTTATATGGTGAATTCTGTGGATCAGCCTTAGGAAATGTTGTGTTATATTGCTGAAATGAAGCCAGTTATACTGGAATAATTATGTATTTCTGCAATTTACTCACTCGAGGCCATCCAACAGCTCTGGCTTCTTTCGTAGTCTCCTAATCGGTACGTTAGTACTCCTGTTTTGTTTCCTACCTTTTGGGGTTCAATTATCGCTTGCGAAGCACCTGGAGGACCCCCACGCAGTATGTGCATCCTCAACTCATGTGGTAGTCTTTGCATGCACGGCTTCTCACCAGTTCGACAGCCACTAGGTTTTTCTCCAGTGCAAGAACCTGTTGTCCTCGAGCTTATTCCATCGAGTGGACAGCATCTCCGTGTGGCTAGCCTGCATGGCTGTTTGTCAACGCCGCTGCGCTACTGAGCATCCCCAGGTATCTACCTCCTAGCGTTTTATTCATCCCATCGTTTAAACTAGAAATATCGTTCGGACTAGTTTTGTGAAAGCTTATGCTATGTGCCTATCTTGTTTAATGGTAATCTTCCTGACCGATGTTACCGAGAAATTAAGAAAATTCTATGTAGCTATCGGCGACGTTCACCACGTGCAATTGTTTAGGTGGAATAGGTCATTTACAATTTATAAATGTATATAATATTTTCTTCGATTGGCAGTGCTGCCTTTCTTTTTGCAGTTTGGTTGCGTTCAAGTAACTCAACATTTTGAAATTTAACAGAAACCTTTTGCGATGGTTTTCGGGAGCTTGAATTTTCCATTTAACACCTTGTGAGCGCCGAAAATACACAACTTTGCGTGTAATAACCCCGTAGGCAAAATGGTAGGTACCACTTCGAATGGATCGCGAGTAGGTAGATTATTTGATTGTTGAAGCGATTTACTAAGATCTTGAGATCTCCCGTATTCCGTTTTCGCTGTTTTAATGTTTAAGTCACTACCCTACAGTTGAGATACGTGTACTCGAGCGAATTGCGAGTTAAGATCGTAGAGTTCTGTTTTGGATTTCAAATTTATTAACATAAAATCTTGTACATTTTATACGTAAAACTAAAATTACATCTAGGTACTATTCCATTTACAAACAAACTATTTATCACAGATTTGTGTTGCCTTTTTCAAGTATGGTGCAGAGTTTGTATGTGTACATACTGTAAATAAATAATTAGGTTATTTCAAGTTATTGTGTTTTCTGTCTTTTATTATTTTTATGACTTTATTGACACAGCTAAGTGGTTTAGAGATTTACACGCCCACCTGTAGATTTTCTGGTTTGGACCGTGTCGAACCAGTGGCGCTTCCAGACAATCCCCCCCCCCCCCCCCATTCCTGCTCAGGAACTAGCTGGCGAAAATTTGCTACACTACGAGACAATTCCTGAACCACCGTGCTCTGAAGTATATATTATTTTCTTTTTCTTTTGCGTGCAAATAAATTTCCTTGTGTAGCAAATAACAAAGCGTATCAATCCCTCCCGCGAATGTAGTTTAATCCCCAGCGTTAGCGAGAACAGTAATCAATTGTAATCATGCAAGGGAGGGAATGACATTGTAGTCCAGAGTTATACATACGAGTATGATACTTTTACATTTTATGAGGCGAGTATCTCTTGTATTTAGCTGCATACAAAAATAATTAAATATGAATGGCAACGGGAGTCAATGTATTATATTCTCTCCCGCTGCCATTGGAAACCAACCAGGAACCAAACACATATTTTTAGGAATCCCCTAACAGCTTTTGTGACTTTTGGATAAAGGGGTAAAAAAGTATTTTCGAACTGAGCCAACAAAAAATTCTCAAGTTGCGCCAATTGGATCATCATGTAGTGTTCTTACAAAATCTAAATAGAAATTTGATGTCAAACAATTAAGAAAGCCAATGCTGCACCCTGTATACATACGTACTTTAAATATTTTCGTCGTTCAGCTTCATGTTAGGCGTATTTAATAGTAGATTTATCTATAAGTTAAGAAAAGTGCGTTTTTCAACATTTCATTTACGAACGAATTAATTTTACACGAACATGGAAGAATCACTTTTCTAACTTGTTCAACGTGCTATTTTTTCTAATACTATTATAAAATCTAGCCAAAATGAAATTCGACATTTCTTCATGTTCGAAAAAAATATTTTTGCACGACCGGGAGTAGAAATCAGTTTCCAGGTTATAAAAATTGTGACAGAAATAACATATTATCTACCTAGGGAGATAATATGAATACCGTTAGTAGTCGCTCGTTGGAGGGAATATTCTACTAAATGAACAATTCTTTTATGCAACAAAAATGTAACATTATAGGTTCGAAAGAGGGAACAATAACATGTTTGTTTAGCCCATTTTATAAAAACCTTTGATTTTAATTTTTACATCCCTCGTCTAAAAGACGAAGGAAGTATTGTAATCACGAAAAAATCACCTTCTAAGATTTCTTCAGATCTTCACGTTTCAGGGTCCTTGGATGAAGAAAAAAAACTATTTGTATGCGTATTATATGTGTACCTGCATGAAACCGAGAAAATTTCAGAGAAATATATACAGGGTGAGCACCTTAAAAAATAAAATTTTGTTTAGTTTTGCTTTTCCTGAGAAATAGATACAAGTAATAATTTGCACTTAGCTCAGGCTTTATCATTGGTGAAAATGAGACCTAACATATACAGCGTAAACAGTATGGTGCTTCATAACGCAGCAGAAACTCGTCCTCTTCGAGCACGCCCGTGGCTCAGTTATTCTAGCGGCGGAGCGCGGAGTGCGAATTCCAGCGGACTACATTTTTACTTCCCTCCTCTAAAAGACGAAGGAATTTTTTATTTGCAAAAGATAATTGTATTAATTTGCACATAACTCAGGCTTTATCATTGGCGAAAATGAGACTTAGAAGATACAGAGTAAACACCACAAATGGGACAGAATAGTATGGTGCTTTATAACGCATCAGAAACTCTTTCAATTCAAATGCGCTCGTGGTCAGTTATCCTAGCGATGGACAAGAAAATAGTTTGAATAATTCGCCTCGGAGCGCTGAGTTCGAATCCCAGCGGACTACAGGTGACATAAAGTACTAATTTTAATGTATGGTAGGTATTCAAAAATAAATTCAACATTTTTAACTCAAAAGTTTTCAAAATAAACAACTGTTAAAATAATATATGTTAGGGTTAATAGTTATTTATGCATCAAGGACGAAAGTGTTTGCGGACGAAAAATTAATGGTATCCAAAAAAGTGACATTTTTGGTACGTAAATGCGTCCGTAAAATCACTATTGAGCAGTACTAGCGAAGAGTACCGTCAGCTAACCTAACTAGTTAAGATATCGATAAGGTGCCAGAAGTATAAAAGGGGCAAGGAGGGCCATCACCCCCGCTGAGTATAAATGTTATTATCGATGAGGATTTGCAGGTTAGTAATTTATGTTTTTTTACATTTAACCGTGATTCACTGTCACTGGACCAAGGAAGGCCCACACTTGCACTTTCTGCACTCCGCCGCCGTGTTGTGGTTAGGGGTGAGTTGCGCCCATAACACACAAAAATGCGTCTAATACAAAATAGAACATAAATAAAATTATCTAAAAAACAAAAACATAAAACAATTATTCTATTAAGGGTGTTAATGAATTGCAGGAACAAACTTAAGGAGTGATTCCTTGATCAATTCTAAGATAAAAAGTTCCCTACAAATATGGGACCTAAGCTGTTTTGTTTTCAAAATACAGGATGTTGAAGTTTAAACAAAACAATTTTTTTTCAAAAATTTGGATAACGCCTAGAGGTATTCTAATGAAAGTTGGTGTTTGTATGAACTTTTTATCTTAGAATTGATCAAGAAATCACCCCTTAAAGTTTGTCCCGGTAATTCATTAACAGCTTGTATATAATTGTGAAGTCAACAGAACATATTTCCTTATATCGAAATGTGTCTACCTGTCTTTCTGGGAACACGATTTCGAATCCCAGCAAGTGAAATGTTTTTTTGTTGTCGAATTAGTGTAATCTGCATTACTGTGTATTTTCTTCTACTGTTTCAGTGTTATCAAAAACACAAACAAAATAATAGGAATTTGAATAAAAACATAAATCGCAATCCTTTATCTAATAGACTTGTCTGTCCGTCCGTCCGGGACGCTGTTTCAGCTGCCAAACCGTAAGAGATAGAGAAAAAAGTATTAAAGTTATATGTTTGGAATGGTCATGTCAGGTCAGGAACCGAATTTCAGTCTCTAACACTAATTATTATCTTAATTATCGTAATCCTAACTTTTTAGGTTAGATTCTAGGCAAATTTTATCAAGGCGAATGCGACTGGTAGTTTGCTACCAACAATGACGTCATATACGTACGTGTGGTGAATACGCGTTCTATTTGCAAAACTTTTTGTTTTATTAAATGAGACATTTGTCTCAGTGGACAGCTAGTTCTAAATAATAAGTTCATACTATTATGCTTAGTAAAATATGAACACAGAACATAAACAAGATTAATAATACTTGTAGGTACTTGAAAATATTCATACTTATCACCTCACCTTAGAAGTTTAATTTATTGGTATTTATTTTAGATACAAATTTTTCTTGGTTTTTCTGCCGTAAATTTTGAATATATGTTTCAAATGAGATAGTTTGTGAAAGACCTCTCTGTAGATATTAAGGCTGTATAAAACACTGTCTTGGCATATCGTTGAAAATTCGTAATTAGTTATAACTTAGAAAATGATCGTTAAGCATGGAATTTAATGTATCGACCAGATTGGGCACATTTCGCATTACCATAATTAGCATTATTTAGCGTAAAATTGTTAATATTACAAATTAATTTGTTGTTAAAAGTGCACATTCCTTGATTTTTTTGATTAGTATGAAAGAAATTATTTTTTCCACTGGCATTTTGGAGCTCCTTGTTTTTTTTAATATAAGTGAAACGAAACAAATTCTTAACACTGTGGTTGTCCTAAACAAAATCCAAAGGTGAGAAATGTTCAACTATCTGAGAAAATTAGCGCGGTACGCCATTGGTTTCTACTAAAAACTGCCCCCGGTTATATAAGTGAAAACATTTTACGTCCAGGTGGAACCTTTTGTTCTTTCTAATTTTGCTTAGTCATTAGTAATTATACAATGTTATAACTAAAATATTTAATTTTTACTTACACTGGCTTGCAAAAAAATCGCGTACACCTATGTTTCGTTCTATTAAGTCGATCTTGATTTTCTCATTTGCCAGTGTCAAAACCGCTAAATGCCAAGATTGACAGAAAAAAAGAAAATTCTTAGCGTTTTCTAAGTTTCAAGTCTGTAAGAGCAGTAACTAATAATTATGACCTAAATAAAAGTACTTGATTTTTAAAGTGTACGCGATTTTTTTACCAGTCAGTGTACATATAACTCATTCTATCTCGTTCTTTCTGAACCAAAGTTTATACCGTGTGTCAAAAAGAAATTACAAAAGCGTTGGCCATGGAAACTAAAAATAATGTAAACAGCAAGCTTTAGAATTCATTAATTGTCATTGTTGTTGTTGTCATAAGTTAATATTATAATCTGCAATGGAAATTCTAAAGTTTGCTGTCTCTAAAGCTTGCCGTTGACGTTAGGTTTGCTTTCCATGGCCAACCCCTATGTAATTTCTTTTTGAACACAGTAATAAAACTGACTCTTAACTAATGTCAGAGCGTCACAGAGTGCGAAGATAGAGTTATGATGAAATTAGTGTTTTCTGTAACTGCAATTTTGCATTATAGTTCAGTCACAACATTTTATTTTTGTTTTTTACTTTACAGATTACAGGGATTACTATGTGGCTTTGATTACTGAAATAAGTCTAAAATCATGAAAGTATAATGCCGATTAAAATTATTCATGTAGTACTTACTACCTACCTATTAATATTAGTATTGTACTTTTTAAGTTATCGTAAGAGGTACTAGAAAAACCCAGTAACTGTACTTGCAATTCATTAATTTTATTTATAGAGACACATACATACAGACTGCAAACTATAAATAAAAAGAGATATGTTGCTATTCTACTCTATTTTCTATTTTTTCTCTCCTCCGCTGCGTCCAAATCTCAAGTGGCCATAATCATCGAAATCCTCGCCCCTTTTACCAAAACGCAAATGTCCGTAGTCGTCAGCCACTTGGCGTTTCGAAAGATCGAATAAATCATCATCATCTAGACAAAAATGCGGATAGCAGCGTCATTACACACTTGTTACAATCCATTGCTTACCAAGAAAGTCGACAGACTTTCGGAGCGAATTTTACCATAATGCACGGGAATCCTCGCGGCAACACGCGTTACGGGTCGGTGCGGTCTGTGAGAGCTTTCCAAATTGACCGTAGCTGCCGACACACTTTGTATGTGCCGATTCTGGTGAAGTAGTAAAATAAAAGCGCTGAGGATGATTAGAATTCCTGTCAGTATTCTTACGCAGGACATCCTGTAAAACAAGCTTTAATTACGTTGCTAAAAAAAACTTCACCATAGTAGGCATTGGAATAAAGTTAACAAAACACGTTCCCTGTTCTGTCAGTTTTTACTGGTAATTAATGTAAACCGTTTAGTAATTTTCTGTCAGTGCAGGATTTTAAAATTAAACCTATAATAGTAAATTTCGAAGCAACAGGTATGTAAAGCTATAAATTATATTTAATATTTGTATTTGAATTCGGAGAAATGCTAATTTTACTCAATTTTAAAACTATACATTTTGCAGAAAAATCGACAAAGAATAATTTAAACGGTATTTTATGTCTTACCTTTTATAACACAAAGGCCAGAACACTTGATAAATGTAAACAAATTGGCAGAAGCTTCCAAGATAGACTGCAAGCGTATCTGCAAAATTCCTATTTTATAGCAAAAGTAAGTGACGTACCGCGCTGTCAAGGGGTGTATGCAAGCATTTTGAAATTCCTCTCGCGCAGAACTGTCTATCAATAATTGGAGAAAATATTGCACAAGCCGCGTTAAATTCTGATGTCTATTCTGAAAGCAAATTCATCGACAGTAGCGTCAAATTTTATTACCTCGCGAAAGCGCTGCTGTACATTTTATCTTGTTATTTTGTATTTAAACTTCGACGGAAAAGTGACTTTAATAGAATAAACTATGCAACATAATAAGTCAAAACGTTATTACATTAAATTCTGAATAATTGTGGAACCCAGAGTTTAGTTTTGTTCTTATACGCCTTTACCTAAAAATTCAAGGAAAACAAATACATTAATGTTTAAGTATTGCATGATTATAACCTAAAACAATCATTGTCATTAGGTTTATTAATCAATAAAATAACAATATCACCAATTTTCTATACTAAATTTCAAATAAGTATACAGTATTTGGAACTAACTAGTAATCACAACTATGGCCGTGATTGGTCGAAACAAAGTCGTCATTACAACCATCAACTATTTTTTCAAAATTGTCAATTTGACATTATGTATGACTTCTAAAAAATATAAAAGAAAACCGGTAAATAGCAGACAAAAAAGGCTGGCCTACAATGTGTATTTGAATGAAATTGAACAAATTATTGTAAAATCCGAGTAGTCAAACAAACTTATATAGTACTAGTATAGTAGTTCGCTAATTTAAAAGAGATTCATGAATATAAATTAAAAATAAGATGCATCGGCCGGGAATCGAATCCGGGCTACCCGCGTGGCAGGTGAGCATTCTACCACTGACCCACGATGCTTTGTTGAATAAGGCGCTGTTATAATGGTATATAGTGAATCACCCGAGCTACGCTTAGCTTCGCTAATTACACGATGTAATTAAAACTTAACTTTTTCGTACTTTTTTTTAAGTAAAAACCAACCTACACTCTAAGTCTAAAAATTAGAAAAAATTTAAGCTATCAATTTAATTGGCCCAGTATCTTCGGAGGAGATAGCGAACAAAGATACATACAAACAAAGAGACCACCGATTTTATGGTATAGGATTTCACATTTAAAAAGGTCCGTCGACGTCTTATTTGTCAGTACAATTTGAAAAACCAACATTTTTCTTTAGATAGACACAGAACCAACAAAATTATGCAGAATTATTGCTTATAAACGGAGCTGCGCGCGCTATTGCGCGGTCTATCCTATTCAATTTACCACCCATTTTTAGGCCTATTACGTTGGGCCCTCTCCAAGGGGGCCCTCGGGGCTCCGCCCGTCGCGAAATCGAGGCGACGGCGAAACGCATGCAAACACAAATGCCGCCGCTACCGTAACCCGCATTCACTCAGTCAGGACATCGCGTCTACAATTGTCGTGACGGACAAACACGTCTGGATCGTTCTCCTTTATTATGTAAAGCAGGGGTCGGCAACCCTTTTTCGGACGGCGGGCCATTTTCAAAATTAAAATTTTTAGCGGCCGCACATTCAAATGTAACTTAAATAGTGCTTTTATATCATATACCAGTATAAATATTATTAAAAATAAATATAGAAAAAATTTATTTTTTATTGACATGCTATAATAACAATAATGTTAGAGAACAAAAATTTTACAATTCTTAAAAGGGAAAAAACAGAAAATACAATTCCAATTAAATATGTATAAATATGTAAATATAAAATATATAAATATAAAAAATATAAAATATGTAGTGAAACGTCATACGGCTGTCAACATGAAAGCACATATGAACATACAGTAGCAAACTGGCGAAATGAAAGAATTAGTGATGGGCCTATCCGGAATGAATAATCGGAAAGTTTCCGATTGTTCAAAAAGTCGGAAGGTTCATATTATTTCGGAACTTTTCGGAATTCGATTATTTTACTGTTCGGGTGCACAAAATTCGGAACTTTCGGAATTCGATTATTTTACTATTCGGTACACAAAATGAGAAAACGAAATGCCAATTTGAACTGAACGGAATACGGAATGTTGTATTGACTCACTTGACTGCTATATGCTGGTTGGCGAATGTCGACGGGTCGCGCCGTGTGCGCACGTGTATGATACGTGAATGGCACTAATGGCATGGTATTTCGTAAATTAATTATTAGAATAGTACACCTACAGACTTCAAATTCAAGTATTGTTTTATACTATCTATTATGTACTTTATGTGCTATTAAACTTTAAAATATCACTACCATTTTCCGAAAGTCTATTAACGGAACTACTGTAATAATTTGAAAAAACTATTTTATTTCCTCATATCCACTGTGCGACTCAAACTCATAAATTGTTTTTTAGGATACTGCATTGCTAACTAGCGTTTACATAGTTACAAACGAGTCAGGTAGATAAAATTTACCGGCCTAGACCAGTTGTAATAGAACTACTACTGGTCTAGGCCGGGTGAATTTTATCTAACCGGACTCGTTTGTAACAATGTAAACGCTAGTTACCAATGCAGTATCCTAAAAAATCTTATACGATACACGACCGGTAGAATTCTTATGGCCTTGCCAAACATACAGGTCTCGCCCTACGTTCGACCTGTAAAGTATTGGCGCGGCCATAAAATGTTGCTACCGGTCTAATAACGTAAATAGCTATTACTGACCGTCCTACAAACCCAAACAATAGATGCCAACGCAGATAAGGGCTTACGGCGCGACGGCGAGTGCTCTCATCGTAAATTTGCACGCACTTCGTCTTCCTTCCGCTTGTTGTTATTTCGCTCGTTTTTCCCTTGCTTGCATTTACGGAATGTAAAAATAATCGGATGATATCCGATTTTATAAACATTCCGAAATGGAACATTCCGATTATTGAAATCATCCGATTATGCCCATCACTAGAAAGAATGCTACACTTGCTAAGCGAGACGTCGTATTCGCTGGGGAGTGGGGATTAAACTTGCGCAGTAAAACAGGTTTCCCACTATGCTTCTGTTTGTCGCGCATTTTTGCACCGGCCACATTTAGGCACGCTTACGCTCTAAGTTCGTTGATTTTTCCTAAAGTTATATTGGTGCTTTGGCGGGCCGCGCAAAAAGTTGCAAAGGGCGGCATGCGGCCCGCGGGCCGCAGGTTGCCGACCCCTGATGTAAAGGATAAGCTCTGCCAGGATGTCACGGCTGTATTGCGGCGTCCTACTGGCCCCAAGCCCAGATATAGGAGGAAGGGTAGGCATGAAACCGACTATCTCATCCCGTAGAAGACCAATTACGAACTTTGAATAGCCGTCTCGGAACACCGGAAGGAATCTAGGAAGACGACAAAAGTACGAACTGGAATCTGGGAAAAACTTGGAATGTTTTAAGCCCATTCATATCTAACACCCTGAGGAACATAATTGATGAAGTAGATCGGTATAACATTAACATAACTTCCTTACAAGGAATTAGATTGCCAGATAAAGAAATTCTGAAAATGAGGAACTATACCTTGCTTGTAACGATACGTTGGTTACGCCCCTCCGTCGGGACGTTTAACTTAAATAAGACATTGCGTACGCCTTATTATTTTGATAATTATTTGCCTTATTTATTTAGCTTGCTAGCCCAGTATGCATGAAACCCTTCTAAATACCCCAGTCGTCGTTACGAACGATCAGTATTTGCCAAAAAAACAGGAAGCTGTTCTCGGTGCTGAAACTAACTTTAAACAACATACACACAAAAACCCAATTTGTTTACACAAATATATTTACTTTAAAACACATAGAAGAACAACAAAGAAAAACAAAATAAAGTACGATCAAATCCAAAAATGATTGGCCATTCTTAAACAAACATTTACCATAAGAATAGACAACCGACGGGCGATTTAGCTTGGGGCTACTCGTATGCACATTTAAACATAATACATAAACCAATATTAAACGCCAACATAACTGTATTTAAGCTCAGACGTAGACTCCCTGAAACAGGTCCTGTCTGAAAGCGTCCCTGTATGCGATTGCATGCATAACAATCCGGCAGAATCCACTTACTTAAGCGCCTTCCTTTAAGCTTCTACTACAGCTGTAGTGACTGGTTTTTGCTTTAACCTGCAACAATTTCCTGTAGGTATTAAGCTACCTGACAGTCGGGCCATGAGAACGGCCATATACCCCTCGAAAAAGGCTTGCCCTAAATTGGAGTCACCAAACCTTTAACGGCATGAAGCGTGGAATTTATCCACACTCAATACGAGGGGAATTACATTGACTGCTAGCTGGTGCGGAGTTGCCTGGCTGACGTCACGAACCCACAATTCTTCTTCATACCATCCTCTTACAGAGCAGTACTGACCAAAAGGATATAATAATGTAAAAAAATAAAACCCCATGCTCTACGGCGGTCGAAGACATGTGTTGACAACATCTCTCCACTGGTTACTATTTTCGGCTAATCTAGTAGCAGTAGTTTAAAGATGTGCCAGTTAAAATTTTGATTTGGTCTAACCAGCGGATTGGAGAGCGTCCCTCTAGATCGTTTACCTTCAACTTTATCATGAATGATTAGCCTCTCTAAATTACTCGGACTTTGTCGTACTAGGTATGTGTCCGAAAAACTTAAGTGTCCGGCTGTATACCATGCTGGATACGGGTACGGATGTTTAAGTTGTTTAGAATTTAGAAGCGTTGATTCGGTGTTTCGTCCAGGACAGGAAATTCGTAACATACGCCGCCAACACCACATCTCGAAAGCGTCGATTCGTCGCCTATCAGCTGATTTAACAATCCATGCCTCGGCAGCATAAAAGAATATCGAAAAAACCCACAATGTACGTCACGAAATACGTGGCTGTTTTACAAGTGTGTCTGCTGGGCAGGCAAATGCTGTCCAAACGCTATAAGGCCTCGGCCGCTTCAATTTATTTCGCTGCAGACACAATTTACTGCAATCCGCTTAAAGACAACGCCCATAAGCAACTGCTGTTCCCCGCGAACCCTGTTACGATACTTTTGGAGTGTCCCCCGTAGTATTGAACTTTCGCTAGCTGAATTTTTGAACTTGAATATTTATGGTTGGCTTTTGTCAATTTTTGCATGCTTTAAACTGGGTATAATTGGCTATATCTTATTTTTAAGTACTCTCTTATAATTATCATGCAGTTTCGTAAGCAATCCCTCGTTTAATTACTCATATTTTGCAAATTAGGTTTATTCTTGCTATATTTCTACAAATATTTGGGCATGGCCGCTAGGCAACCGGTGATACAAATTATTTTTAACTATTCCATTTGTTGCTAGAGCAATGTTATCTTTTCCTGCAGTCAAACTTGCCTGACTGGTTTTTTGGCATCTTCTGGCCCAAATTTTTGTTATCAGATGACCTGTGGGCTGGGTTTTTGAATTTTTCGGCTTTCTTTTCAAGCTAAATTGTCGTGATAGTAGGTGTCCCTCTGCAGCTAAGTGCTTCATAGCCCTTTGGTAGGGCTCGCCTCTTCGAATAGATTGTTTGAGGGATCTGGAAGCATTTCTGCGTTATCGTGGATGTTCGTAATGATTAGATAGTTACTTACTTGCATTCCTTCGCCTTGGCGGATCTCCTGGAAACAACTTTAGCACGGTTCTTTCGGCTCGACCCCAGCTTGAGGTAAGATTAGGCCAGTTTCTTCTTAATCGGGAATACATTTGGGTTCTGTGCGTTTTTAGCCAAATTTCCGGTGGGAGTTAAAACACTCCCCATCTGCTTGAAATCCTTCCTGTCTGGAGCAGGCCTATCCCGTTCGACTGCACCCTGCTGGAATCCAGTTCGATGCACTGGGCCCTAAGATAGTCGCATCGCCTGTGAATTTTGCAACTCTCGTGGGCAACGCTGAAGACTGAGCAACTGCTCTACACCTACCTGCAAGTCACTTTGCAGCCTATCTGGCACTGCATCTCGCAGCTGCAGCCGCCCTCGTTGCTTCGCTAGCTATGTCCAACCACAGGGGAGCGAACGGAGAGATTAGGTTCGGGTGAACTTTCCTGCAGGCAAGACGTTATTGTAGATAATATGCATTGCGCCTGTTGTACTTTATAATTGAATCATACTGTTTCATGCCGTTAGCACTTCGGGCATGTGTGATTTCGTCAGCACGGATTGTGCGATAGTAGGTTTCGTGCATCGTTAGTTTAGTAATATTTGGAATTTGTGTAATTAAATGTTAGGGCCGCCGCGCAATGATATGCGGATACCCTCTGCTACCTGCTAAATTGAGGTCATAAGGTTTACCTGTGTATTGCTCCGTTTGTGCCTTCGGGTCTCCTAACCTTATTGACCTCTGTGTTATCTGAAAAATTTATAGAGTAGAGCTTTGAGCTTCACTTGTGTCCTTTCTGGACGTCGCTTTTACTCGTCCGGCGTGAAGATAGGCACACTACAGTAGCAGTGTCTCGTGAGCCCACTACGGGAGCATTGTGATTATTGCAGATCTCCGTTAACCGAGTAAGGGGCAAATCCAAGCCTTTGCTTTCTTTAGCATATAAATATACATACGTACACTTAATGCATTTTTAATATGGACACCGTCGTTCATGTGTGGCCACGCAAACACACGCTGATTCCGCCCTTTAGAAAATTTTGAATATAGATATAGCGTCATTTAGCTAACCTTCGGGGTTGAAACGTTAGCCAAGGTGGTCTTGTATTGCTCCGAGCCGGTATACGCGAAATTTTAAACTCGCTCCGCGACTCGCGCTTGATCAATTTATTTTTTTTTTAATTTAATACTCGCTACGCTCCGTTTTTATCCGCGCAATGTTTTAATGTGTTAGCCCATTCACAAGTCATAGTCATTGCTGCTCGTGGGCTACTATTTGCTTGATATTTATATTTATATCTGTTTTTATATTTATTATTGCATGTCGCATACTGTGTGTTTTCTTTGGTGTTGCTGGAAATATTGCCTGCTGTAATATATATATATATATACAAGGCGAAGAATTTGACTGGGAAAGGGGTTATAGTCAACACCAATCTCAGTACTTGGGCAACGATTACAAGAGCTATTAATGGTTTGTTGAAATAAAACCACTTGATGCTAAGGTCGACAAGTTTCGAAATATATTTATTCCATTCTCAAGACCTACGGAGAGGTTACAGATAAGAAGCGATGTTTGTACAATGTAATTAGTTAAGATCTTACCTAACAACTTGCGGCACAAAACCGAAAAGGCACATGTAGTTCACAAAACATGTGACTAGATTTCAAATTTTAAATTTACAAAAGCAGTACAGCGAATGCAGCATATCACACAACAAAAAGTAATGCTAGATTTTCCTGTCACCAGGTTACATGTTAAAAATCCACAAATACATTTAAAATTAATTAATTACTACAATTTTTATTAGTTTTAAGCCATAATGGCCGTCAATTTGATAAAATTGTTCAAAACCGATAAGGAATGCAAAGAAGTTATAAACTTTGCAGCTGACAGTCGTGGTTCGCGCATGCGCCTTACGATCGGCGTCGGTAGTATACCAGGGACGTTCAAAATGGAAAGGTACTGTTCGCTGGCACAAGTAAGGAAATTTATGAAATTTAATTAAAGGGTAAATTATTTATTTATGGGAAAGAAAGATATATTATAAGGAGAGTGAAACAGGTTAGGTTGAAAATTATTGACCCTCGATTCTAACCAGGTTGGGGAAAATCTAAAGAAAAATCGTTATTGGACATTGCTAACAGGAGGTGATATGAAACACTAAGGTTGTCAATGTCTGTTTTTGAATTAAGGGTGTTGTTACTGCCAAAAATGTGGCACATTTCAATAAATAAACGATGGTTACTATTAGATTCTGTTGTAATGATTTTGGTATTATCAAAATCCATCTCATGACCCGTACTGTTGACGTGACTAGCTAAAGCACAGGCCTTAGGTTTTACACGGGAATCGCTTTTGTGTTGGGTAATCCTAGCTTTCAACCTCTGTGAAGTTTGCCCAATATAGGTGGACTGGCAACCATTACAATTTATCTGATAGATGACATTTGGGGTTAACATAATTGGAGTTTTATCTTTCAATTTGGAGAACCAATCTTTTATAATATGGTGGTGTTTATCTGCTATTATTATGTGATTAAATTTGTGGAAAACCCTTTTTATTATGTGGGATAGCCCTTTGATGTAAATTAGACTTTTGTACATAGGGGGTTTGTCGTCCCCGTTTACAGACCTAACAAGAGGAGTGGCCCTGTTCATCGTATTGGAGAATAAAATGGAATTTAATAGTGAGATTGGATAATTATTTAATTTAAGAATGTTAATTAATTTATTAAGATTGGTCTTATGGAAATCTGGGTGTGAGATCGTAAGGATTCTGTGTTTAAGACCTCTTACGACATTAAGTTTGTGTCGAATGTTATGTATAGATTGAAAATTCAAATACCGACCAGAACTGGTGGGTTTGACGTACCAATCCAGTTTGATTTCGTTAGATGCAGTTCTGATGACCAAAGTATCCAAGAAAGGAACCGACCTATCCTTCTCTCGCTCCACTGTGAATTGAATATGTTTGTTGAAGCTATTAAAGACACTCAACACATTGTCGACCTCGCCACCCGGTACTGCGCACACTATGTCATCAACGTACTGGTAAAGAAAGGGAAATTGGAAAGCCAATTTAGGGGTACATTCTTTTATTATGGTATTAACAATGATTTCAGCAAGAATTGGTGAAAGGGTTGAACCCATTGGAGAACCAAAAATTTGTTTGTAAAAAATATTATTAAATGAGAAATATGTCGAATCAAAAATGAATTTGAGTAAATTGATAAATTGTGGTTTTGGTATGCTGGTAAATGGATCTATCAGATTCCAATTGTTTTCAACCACCTGTATCACTAAATCCAAAGGAATATTAGTGAAGAGTGAGACCACATCTAGTGAAATGATTTCAAAATTAGGAGGTAAAAGAAAATTATTAATCTTTTCGCTGAAAGCGAAACTATCTTTAATTCGGTAGCTATTGTACTCTAGGAAAGCTTTCCCTAGTATTTCTGCTAGATATTTAGAAATGTTTTTATCAGGAGATTGTGTTGATGACACAATGGGACGGCAGGGTATGTCAGGTTTATGAATTTTGGGAAGGCCGTACAATTTAGGGGAGACTGAATTATGACAAATTAAACGTCTGTAAGACGGAGTATCTATGTAATTATTATTATGTAATTCTTTAATTAATTTATTGTGTTTTGTTTCAATTGACAAAGTGGGGTCTTTATTAAGGGGTTTGTAAACCTGGGTGTCTTGTAAAAGGACCTGCATTTTACTAATGTAGTCAGTCCGTTGCATGGCTACAGTAACATTTCCCTTGTCTGAAGGTAAAATCAATACATCTGGGTTTTCTTTTAAGAATTTATTGCAATCCCTTTCTAATGATGATAAGGGGTTATTGGTGTTATTTTTATTTTTTAGGAAGTCTGTAAGGTGAAAAGCTACTAAAGAGCGATAATTATTTCTTTCCTTGTTGTCTAGAGTACTGATAATATCTTCGATTTGGGAAAGATATTTATAAAGGGTTGATTTGTTATTTAAGCGAACAGGCAAACCAAATTTCGGTCCAAGTGAAAGGAACCTTTTAATATTTTCAGGGAAAATAACATTAGTGAGGTTTTTTGAACCACTTATCAGGTGTAATATTATTACTACTGGCTACAATAGGCGTCAACAGGTTATTTAATTTATTAACGTTACTAATTTTTATTTTATTAAGTTGAAATTGATATGATTTAATTTGTTTTATATTAAAGGACTTGAAAATTTCTCTAGGTAATAATTGCTTACTCTTCTCCATGGAGATATGTAAGTTTTTATGTAACATTCTAATAGTGTCATTAATATCGTTAATTTCAATTTTTAATATATTGTGCAGTAACCTTTTTTCATTGTTCTCCACTTGTTTGAGAGTCCTGTTGTTCTGATTGTTGCTGAAGAGGTTTTCTGACGCTTTGATGTAGCCTCGTAAATGCACTGGTGTCACTTGGTGTTGAAGGCATTTTCTTAAGAAACCACCGAGCTGTGAAAAGGACTTTGTTATAGGAATAGGATGCATTTCTACCAAATGATCAACAGGGAGTATGGACATGAAGCAGTCACCCACATGAAAATGTGGCAGAACACCAGCAGGAAGCTGGCAGCCGCACGCAACAGGAGGATTTTCTTAAGAAAATGCCTTCAACACCAAGTGACACCAGTGCATTTACGAGGCTACATCAAAGCGTCAGAAAACCTCTTCAGCAACAATCAGAACAACAGGACTCTCAAACAAGTGGAGAACAATGAAAAAAGGTTACTGCACAATATATTAAAAATTGAAATTAACGATATTAATGACACTATTAGAATGTTACATAAAAACTTACATATCTCCATGGAGAAGAGTAAGCAATTATTACCTAGAGAAATTTTCAAGTCCTTTAATATAAAACAAATTAAATCATATCAATTTCAACTTAATAAAATAAAAATTAATAACGTTAATAAATTAAATAACCTGTTGACGCCTATTGTAGCCAGTAGTAATAATATTACACCTGATAAGTGGTTCAAAAACCTCACTAATGTTATTTTCCCTGAAAATATTAAAAGGTTCCTTTCACTTGGACCGAAATTTGGTTTGCCTGTTCGCTTAAAGAACAAATCAACCCTTTATAAATATCTTTCCCAAATCGAAGATATTATCAGTACTCTAGACAACAAGGAAAGAAATAATTATCGCTCTTTAGTAGCTTTTCACCTTACAGACTTCCTAAAAAATAAAAATAACACCAATAACCCCTTATCATCATTAGAAAGGGATTGCAATAAATTCTTAAAAGAAAACCCAGATGTATTGATTTTACCTTCAGACAAGGGAAATGTTACTGTAGCCATGCAACGGACTGACTACATTAGTAAAATGCAGGTCCTTTTACAAGACACCCAGGTTTACAAACCCCTTAATAAAGACCCCACTTTGTCAATTGAAACAAAACACAATAAATTAATTAAAGAATTACATAATAATAATTACATAGATACTCCGTCTTACAGACGTTTAATTTGTCATAATTCAGTCTCCCCTAAATTGTACGGCCTTCCCAAAATTCATAAACCTGACATACCCTGCCGTCCCATTGTGTCATCAACACAATCTCCTGATAAAAACATTTCTAAATATCTAGCAGAAATACTAGGGAAAGCTTTCCTAGAGTACAATAGCTACCGAATTAAAGATAGTTTCGCTTTCAGCGAAAAGATTAATAATTTTCTTTTACCTCCTAATTTTGAAATCATTTCACTAGATGTGGTCCCACTCTTCACTAATATTCCTTTGGATTTAGTGATACAGGTGGTTGAAAACAATTGGAATCTGATAGATCCATTTACCAGCATACCAAAACCACAATTTATCAATTTACTCAAATTCATTTTGATTCGACATATTTCTCATTTAATAATATTTTTTACAAACAAATTTTTGGTTCTCCAATGGGTTCAACCCTTTCACCAATTCTTGCTGAAATCATTGTTAATACCATAATAAAAGAATGTACCCCTAAATTGGCTTTCCAATTTCCCTTTCTTTACCAGTACGTTGATGACATAGTGTGCGCAGTACCGGGTGGCGAGGTCGACAATGTGTTGAGTGTCTTTAATAGCTTCAATAAACATATTCAATTCACAGTGGAGCGAGAGAAGGATAGGTCGGTTCCTTTCTTGGATACTTTGGTCATCAGAACTGCATCTAACGAAATCAAACTGGATTGGTACGTCAAACCCACCAGTTCTGGTCGGTATTTGAATTTTCAATCTATACATAACATTCGACACAAACTTAATGTCGTAAGAGGTCTTAAACACAGAATCCTTACGATCTCACACCCAGATTTCCATAAGACCAATCTTAATAAATTAATTAACATTCTTAAATTAAATAATTATCCAATCTCACTATTAAATTCCATTTTATTCTCCAATACGATGAACAGGGCCACTCCTCTTGTTAGGTCTGTAAACGGGGACGACAAACCCCCTATGTACAAAAGTCTAATTTACATCAAAGGGCTATCCCACATAATAAAAAGGGTTTTCCACAAATTTAATCACATAATAATAGCAGATAAACACCACCATATTATAAAAGATTGGTTCTCCAAATTGAAAGATAAAACTCCAATTATGTTAACCCCAAATGTCATCTATCAGATAAATTGTAATGGTTGCCAGTCCACCTATATTGGGCAAACTTCACAGAGGTTGAAAGCTAGGATTACCCAACACAAAAGCGATTCCCGTGTAAAACCTAAGGCCTGTGCTTTAGCTAGTCACGTCAACAGTACGGGTCATGAGATGGATTTTGATAATACCAAAATCATTACAACAGAATCTAATAGTAACCATCGTTTATTTATTGAAATGTGCCACATTTTTGGCAGTAACAACACCCTTAATTCAAAAACAGACATTGACAACCTTAGTGTTCTCATATCACCTCCTGTTAGCAATGTCCAATAACGATTTTTCTTTAGATTTTCCCCAACCTGGTTAGAATCGAAGGTCAATAATTTTCAACCTAACCTGTTTCACTCTCCTTATAATTGTGAGAGGACGCGACTTATAGGTAATGGACACAAACATGAACAATTATTATTAGATGCTTAAGTTTTTCGTTTGAATTTAGTAATTACGATATGCAGAAGGTTTTTTCCCCAATGTAAGGAATTGTTGCACGTGCAGGCATATTAATGATAGATTAAGGTTCGGCCCACAGCTGCGACTGCGGGCGTATTAAGTTACACACACAGGGCCCTGAACCGTAGAGTTTTTGCTTTCAGCTTAATAGTGAATTATGTGGCCACATAATTCACACTTTTCTTACAGGAAACTGGAGATATTTGGGCATAGTCTAATTGGGAAATTCGTCACGCGGCGAAAGCCAAATAGGGATTAAAGTGGCAATTTACGACTCAGGGTGTTAGTCACCCACATCGAGGGCACCGAAAATATTATAATACGATTTAAATTGCCGTAGAAATACTGCGTCATAATGGAAACATTATGATTGGATGATTACCCAGCGGAAACGCTGTGATTGGATATGGGGTGGAAACACCACTGTATTCCCGAGAGGGGATACCCACTGCAAGCGGCTATTTAAAGGGAAACTCGACGGAGTCAGACAACAGTTTTTGGGCACCTTACTTGATCCCTAATTCCGCGGTTGTCGCTGCATTTTAATCGACGGGCGAGATCCTCGCTACTGCAGGTTAAGGGCAGACGACGGTGGTTTTCCTTATCCCTAATTCCGCGGTTGTCGCTACATTTTAATCGGCGGGCGAACTTCTCGCTACTGCAGGTTAAGGGCAGACGACGGTGGTTTTCCTTATCCCTAATTCCGCGGTTGTCGCTACATTTTAATCGGCGGGCGAGCTTCTCGCTACTGCAGGTTAAGGGCAGACGACGGTGGTTTTCCTTATCCCTAAATCCGCGGTTGTCGCTACATTTTAATCGGCGGGCGAGCTTCTCGCTACTGCAGGTTAAGGGCAGACGACGGTGGTTTTCCTTATCCCTAATTACGCGGTTGTCGCTACAGCAGGTGGAGAGCAGCGGCGCAATTTCCTCCACTGATAAATTTCCTTTACAAACTCTCAAGTCCTTCCCTGCACTGACTAAGTCACCGTATTGCTATTATTACACCAAAAATTGAAGAGCATTACATTGCCCATTAGACTGTGCCCACTGCAGAAAGGTAAAGGGAACACTTTGATTGTTAAATTTAGTTTTGTATACGAGAGTATAGGGTTTATTGCTTTAATAAATGTATAAAGCGTTTTTGGCGTTTTATTTCATCAAAGTGTGTGTATGAGCCTACTTAAATGAAGAACTTGCAGTTACAAGGGTTATAAGAACCCTAAGCGTACACAAGTTACGAGAACTTGTTTAAAGCACTCATAAAATCTGTTAAATTAAAACAAAGTGATGTACACAACGTAGGGGGTTATAGATCACTAGAGGACATCAGAAGACAACGACGTGCGCATTTACGACACCACAAGTCTGTCTCGTTACATAATATATCTTTCTTTCCCATAAATAAATAATTTACCCTTTAATTAAATTTCATAAATTTCCTTACTTGTGCCAGCGAACAGTACCTTTCCATTTTGAACGTCCCTGGTATACTACCGACGCCGATCGTAAGGCGCATGCGCGAACCACGACTGTCAGCTGCAAAGTTTATAACTTCTTTGCATTCCTTATCGGTTTTGAACAATTTTATCAAATTGACGGCCATTATGGCTTAAAACTAATAAAAATTGTAGTAATTAATTAATTTTAAATGTATTTGTGGATTTTTAACATGTAACCTGGTGACAGGAAAATCTAGCATTACTTTTTGTTGTGTGATATGCTGCATTCGCTGTACTGCTTTTGTAAATTTAAAATTTGAAATCTAGTCACATGTTTTGTGAACTACATGTGCCTTTTCGGTTTTGTGCCGCAAGTTGTTAGGTAAGATCTTAACTAATTACATTGTACAAACATCGCTTCTTATCTGTAACCTCTCCGTAGGTCTTGAGAATGGAATAAATATATTTCGAAACTTGTCGACCTTAGCATCAAGTGGTTTTATTTCAACAAACCATTAATAGCTCTTGTAATCGTTGCTGTACTGAGATTGGTGTTGACTATAACCCCTTTCCCAGTCAAATTCTTCGCCTTGTGTAGTAACCACCGAGCTGTGAAAAGGACTTTGTTATATATATATATATATATATATATATGCTTGTGTTAGCCTTGCACTATAGTACGCACCAATATATTTACAATAAAGCTGTGATCTATTCATTGGTTGTTGGTTTGTTTATTTTTGACTTGCTGGTTTTTATCCTCGACCTTGTGTAAGGTCCGGCACAAGGAATTGGATCTGAGTCTAGGACCTGGCGCCCACTCCTTTTTTTGTATTCTCTTTCAGCATAGCTGGAACCCTGCGACCCTCGCGGCGAGCTAGCCCAATTAGGCCGATAGTTACCAGCCGGCAAAATAACTAGTATAACTTTCGCCAAAAGGTAAGGCCGACCGTCTATCTTCCCTGACAACCCGCGGTGCTTGAAAAATCTCAACGAGTGGCTGAACACACACAAATTTAACCAATGCACGCATAAAGAGCCTCATCAGCACACGTTGGTTATGCTCAGTTACACTGATTAACTTAATTAACAATAAAAAAGCATGTAAACACAAACTGGATACATGTTCTATAGCGAGGACTTCATGAACTAGAAACGGGATTTCCAGTACATAAGTAAACAAAGTATGTGATTCTGAACCCGTAAACGAAAGATTGACTATAACAAAACGTCACGAAGAATTATTAAACAAACTGGAGAGGAAAATCAATAGACTTGTCTGTGACAAACCAATCAAATGGATAGAGGCCACGTCTAAATTAAGAACTAGCAATTTAAATCAGGGTTAAGATCTGGTAGGATACATTAAAAAATAAAGCTTGCAATGCTTGGAACATGTGTGGCATATGTCTTATAACCAGGTAAGCAAGAAAGTAGTAGTAACCCACGTTCCAGAAAGTCGACTTCCAAATGGAAGAGCTATGTAGGGGGAGATGGCTAGACAACGTTACTAGTGACCTACGCTAGAGATGAGCACGTGACGTGAAAACAGTCGGGTCACGTCGAGTCCCTTCGTGAACGTGACTAATATTTAAAAATCGTGAAGTGAACGTGAGTGAAAATTAAAAGGCGTGATTCACGTTTCACGTTAATTTCGCGTTAAATATTTAGTAATGAATAAAGGATTGCAGGTTGCCCCGCCCACCCGCTGCCTTCTCATGTGGAAGATCCAGAGATGGAGCTGCGCATGCGCATCTGTGTTGTGGTGTTGGTGTTGTGTGTACTGTGTACAGTCAATAGCGTTCTGTCTGGGAATTAATAATAATTTCTATTCTAAGATTCTATTTAAGGCAGCCGGACGCACGGACACAATAAGTGATCTGTAGTGCATGTAGGAATAGGGCATTCGCTTGCAATATCCCACAAAACGCCTGCCCTTCGAATTCGACCACCTGTAATATTTTTTTTTATTTGAAAATTTATATAATTTATTAGAAACGTGAAGATACTTTTACCCCTAACTTAATTTGATTTTTAAAATTATGTAGTGTCGCAATGTCCACTTACGAGGAAAGTTCTGGGTAAAACCCTTTACAGATTTTTATTGGTTTTAAATTTGAATATTCTGTTTTATCTTAACTTGAATTTTGAAATAAAATCTGCCGGTCACGTGGTGAGTGGCGGGTCACGCCGTGAACGTGAGCGTAAGCGTGCGCAAACGTGAGTGTTTAAAGCAAGCGTGAAACATGCGTGACGTGAGTAAATAGTCACTCACGCTCCCATCTCTACTATGCTAGATAAAACTGCAAAACTGAACTGTAGGAGTGAGAGGTCGAGATGGTTGGAAAGTTATGGTGAAGAATGCCGGGGCCCTACGAGGGGTGAAGTATGTATGTGTGTGTTATAAATGAACGCAGAAACACTGTGTTGCATACAACTCAAATTTTTAAGCAAATTGATACGTTTTGAAACAACATGGATATTTGGTACTGAGATAATATATTTGAAATATTGAAATAAGAACACAGGAAATATTTCAATCCAAAACATTCCTCCACACTCCGTTATTGAGTGTGACTCGACCGATGGAATAATAGAGATGGAATAACATTTTTAATTTAAAATTCTTTTGTAATGACTATAAAGGCTCCAGGTTGCGGTTCCTGTTTGAAATGACTGCCTTCAATTAATAAAGGTTTTAGTGAAAATATAAATAATAAAATAGGGCCAGTCACCACACATTACTCTGGGTAGTTATATTAAATTTTAAAAATGTAAAACTTGACCTGTCAGTATCTTAGGCTAATCAAAATTAAATGTATTCATTACTCTTTAATAAAATGGTTAATTGCCCCTTTCTATATTTTATCGAATTGCAATATTTTTTTGGGCTTGCTCCGGCAAAACACAAGACTAATATCTCAGGTTAGGTTCAAATTTGAGTTTTATTTTAAAATTATTCTTTAGAATATTTAACTCAGAGTAGCTCAAATTTTAGTACAACCGCGCTACTCGCTTCAATTACTCATAACCTCACAAACTTGACTTGACCACAAAAGATTCGCGGGTGCATACATCGTTTTATTTTGATTTTCAAAAGCGAAATTTGCAAGAAACCACAGATAAACTGAAGCAAATCTCCCGCCTAGCAACCACTAACTTGATTTTATTTTAGATGTGACGTAAAACGACGCTTTAAATTCAATCCCTCTGAAATCTGTTTTTCTTATGCCTGCCTTTATCCCTCTAATTATGCT
>CALNHX010012315.1:0-25994 GCA_940337035.1 Agriotes lineatus
TTTATCGCATTTACAGTTCCACGTTATCTATTAGCCTCTTTCCTTTTGTTAACAAATTTCCTTTTTATCCTTTATGGTGGGTAGTGTCTTTGTCTTTTTTATGTAGCAATTGCTTCAAAGTTCCATATTTTCCTTGAAATCTTCTTCAATTTTGTTCTCAAATCTTATCCTTGTAGGATATTTTCTTTGCTTTTTTACTGTATTTTCGCGTTCTTTTTTATTTTGTATATTTCGGAATCGGCTTGTTTTGTTTTTGTATGCCTGTTTTCCATGTTTGTTTTTCGCTTTTACTTTATATTTTATTTCATCGAATAACTATTATTAATACATCTGCAGTACTTTGATTTATTTTAATTCTAGGACAAGAACTGCCATTACCTAATGCACGCCTATCTCGAGACTCCAATGATATAAGTATGTACAAGTAACGAAATTGCTAATTTTTACAAGCGTTAAGAGTTTCGACGTTGACTAGCTCGATTTATAACCTGCTAAAAATTCATACGCGAACGGTGAAAGCTCCTTACACGGCCGAGTGAAAATGTAACCATGTATGTCGTTTCGATTTGTTTGAGAACGGTATGGTGACATTGGCAGTAGATAGTAGAAATAGACACAGGTGGCCAACATTGGAAATTACATGGCACGTGCAATCGCCAATTTACATAACCAGGAAGCTAAAATTTTTGGCTCTGATTTTTTATGTCTTTGTTTCATAACATTTGCTTTTGGTTGGAAATAGAAGGGATCTAAATTGTTTGTTTATTCCGGAATTGAATGTACTTACCCATGAATTTAATTAAAAGTCGTTGTGGAGGAAAGCGAAATTGAACTTGTTCATTTTAAGACGAAAGTGTGACAGCTTAAATATTTAATTATATGGGGAAGCGAACTGTAGGAAAAAATGAGCTGCATTTTAGAACCTGTGTGAAATACGGGGATTTAACATAGGAGTTCCCATGATAATGTAATTGTTCATTGATAACGAAGATATCTAAGAACGTATTGTGCTCAGACGCAGATTTGCAATTTATTTGCTGTGTTACTTGTTTTATCTCCGACGTGTAAATATTGCAACTGATATCGAAGTAGTATAAAGATAGAAGATTTATGTGTTTTGGTTTCTGGCGAGTTCACTGTAGTGGCCTATGGTTTTTTAGTTTCTACACATTTCCGCGTATCTGTTTGCAAGCAAATTCAACATTGGACTTGCGTGATCTAATAGAAATTTTGTGCTGCAAAACATCATCCCTAAATACTTTTCGCCATGTACCATCAAACTCATTTTCTGCTCGAAATTCCCGCCAACTTACCCCGACCTTCACAAAAAATGCTTTGTTGAGGTTAGGTATCAACACGAGCAACAATAAATTAAAATCACATGACGAATAATCGTCATTACTACATAAATTCATGCAGTTTAATAAACATATTAATTTACCTGATATTCCAGAAAACACTAAAAACGATCACTACAAAATTATACCGCGATATCGAAAAACCAACTTTATCGTTATGTGACTTACCTGCGTCTTAAAATATTACTTTACCTACACATTTTAGTCCTAGATACAATTTACTAGATGGCGCTAGTATTCAGTTTTGTCCACTTCTTTTGGTATTTCAATAAAACCTCTTCGTCATCTTTCCCCAATCTCCCCTACTCAGGGAGATCCTTGTCCTACATTTGAAATCTTTGCTAAACACATACTCATCCATATTGACAGTGGCGGCTCGAGCCTCCCACCCGTCAACAGCTTGTCATTAGAAAAAGGTAACTATTTTATAATTGAAAATATTATATTTTATCATCCATACTACCGTTATAATATAACAAGGTTTGAGTAGTGCCTAGTAAAACATTATCGAAGAAGTACGTATATCACTATGAGTCATGTCTCAAAACACGCGCTCGTATCATAATGCACCAAGCAGCTGGCAGCTGCTGAGGACGCTCCGAAATGTGTTCCAAAATGTGGGAATTACAGGATAAAACACAGTCGCTGCAGAATCGACTATATAGCAGTATCAATGTGACTCGAAGGCTCACGATGTTGCAACCGAGACCACCGTACACTCGTGGGCTTATCGTCATATTTGAAATGTAAATCAATCCAAGGGTAAAGGTAGCCGATAGCAAATGTGGTGCAAACTTTGAGATTGAAAATGAATGCTAATGCAACAAAGATGTTATTGTATCTTTGTGGGTCGTGTCATAATATCGGTTGCAGTTGGAGCGTTTTTATTTATATTGGGTGCTTTCGGTTGTTTCATGCAGTTTTCTAAAAACAATGGTGAAAAATAGTACAACTAAGTATTATTCTCAACATTTAACTTTAAGAGCCTACCCTTAGTTGAAAAGGTTAAAATAAAAGAACCAGGACCGGTATTAAATTTCAACCTGCAAAATTAAATTGGAGCTGAAAAGCAAATGGATTTGTGGTTGTGATGCATTAAATGCTCTGAACACTTATGTACATTTTGTGTTGTGTTTGAATACTTTTTGTTCTGTGCATCTGACGTTTCCTTTTGGATTCTTAAGATTAACAATCATTGTTATATTTGAATTAAAACATCGACGGAATGTAGTTGTGCCATTAATTACTATTCTTTGCTTAGTTATTGTTAACAATTAGCAGTCCCTCAAATACAATTAAGATCCGCCACTACATATCGATCTAATGACCATGTTGAGAAACTAAACGTCACAACGAAAGTATTTGTAGAATATCAAATTTCTGTTTTCTCCCAATGAGAAAAGCGATTCAATCAGAATTAGAACTTTTAGCACAGTTTACCTTTGCTCAGCTTGTGGAAACCCTTTAATAGGGTACACAAAATAGCTTGTGATAGTACTTTGTAGGTTATTAACCAAATTGTAAATTTGATGTCCTCCACACGTAAATAGAACTATTTATAGGACTGCCGAGGAAGAAATTTCGATTGTCTTTCCACGAGCACTAAGTAAAAGTGTGTGTACCGATTAAGTGCCATATAAAAGTAGCATCAAGTACGTGTCTAGAAGCGGTTTAGAGCCATAAAAGCTAATTAACAGCTCGCAGTTAACTGCCCGTGGACTGAATCGAGGCTTATCCAATGCTTGAAAAGTTGATTTGTAACTTAGTTGCACAAGGCCGATATTAAAATTATACAACTGTGCAAGCACCAATTCAAATGGTGGGTCGTACAAACAGCACTCGTTGTACATCGCGTTCATGACACAGTTGGTTCTTGCACAATTTTTCCGGTGGTCGAAGCGACTGGTAACGGATCGTGGCCACCATAACAATTCGGGCATTTTCAGATAGATGTGCCTGCCGTAACAACCAAGTGCTACCATACCAACAGCCGCGAAAATGGGTTAACGCACTCGGCGAATGCTGTATCCAAGGTGCACGGCGAAATGCGGGTCACAGACCCACCTTGCATTGTGCAAATGCCGACTGCGATCGAACGGTGTGACTAACGTTTACTAATAGCATCGCTGAACCCAGTCCCAAACCTGGGAAACGCGGGCCTAAATGCCGATCACGTCGCTTTTGAGGGCACTCGGGTTAGTCCTACTGGTGATTTTTGGCTGATAACCGTGCTATTGTTCATGTCAGTGCGGTGAGCAGTGAAGTACCACCTGCTTTCACAAATTTTCAACACCTGTGCAGAATGGCATGGCTGTAGGGGTTGATGGCTCTTCCCTTTCACTTAGTTGTTGGTATTTTAGCTAGTTATTTTATGATTTGTCAATATTGAAAGACGAAATATTCATAACAGTTTAGAGAGTTCTGGAACTGTGCTAAATAGCATATGCTTTTGGCCTGGCTGTAGGAGTAAACGACTCTTCGCCGCATCGCTTCCTGCACCCCTTTCATTCTTTTGGGGTACCCCATCTTTTCCTTTCTTGAGAATTCCAGGTTCATACTTATTTTAACCATCCTTCTCATGAGGCCATGCCATCTTTTCTTCTACAGTGCCTGTCCAAACTTTTCATTTCCTCGTTTGCTCTACCACTGCGTTACAAATATTACTTTTTGCAGTTTTTGTTACTTCCCGCCACCATCTTGAGTACAACATCTACGTAGGGCAAAACTTGCGCTTATCCATATTATTACATGATCTCCGTGTTTTCCTTTCATCAGGGATCCAGCTACAGACTATTTTGAGCCATTTCTTTAGATCCACGGAAACTTGTTCGTCTTGGATTGTTAGCCCCTCCGTTGGGACATTAAATTTAAGAGGGATATATTATACACATTGGTATTTTTATAAAGTATTTCCCGTTTGTTTACCTTGCTTGTTCAGTATACCTGAAGGCCTTTAAATACGATCAGCATGTGCTAAATATAGGAAGCTGGCATGCACCTGTAGTGTTCATGGGCTGAAACTGACTTCAAACATTTACACAAGATAAACAAATTTGCTTACACAAATTTGTGGACTTTAAAACACATAAAAAGAATTAAGAAAATAGGATTAAAATCTCAAAAATAAAATAAAAGTGGACGCTACGGGCGATATAGCTTGCGGCTAATTCCATTTACATATAAATACGGCAGGATACTTACATCTTCCACACAAGTACATTTAAACAACATTGAAATAATACCGAAGTCGTAAACTTTGAAAGCGCAAACGTTAAACTACCTGTAGCTGGTACTGTCTAAAGCCGGTTCTGTACGCACTTGCGTGCATGAAAACCCGGCGCAATTTACATTCGTAAGCATATTCCTTGAAGTTAGGGCGATTCTATCACAGCTGTAGCGACCGCTTATCGTTGAAGCAAAAATCACTTGCTGTAGGTTTTATGTTATCTGGGAATCGGGGTGGAAAACCTTGAATGGTGCGACGCGTGGAAATTTATCACCCACGATTCGGGGAATTGCTCTGACTAGTAGCTGGTGCCGCAAGGACGGCTGACGTCATTGCTTTACAATGAATGTTACGAATATACCTTTCTGTTTCTCAATTTGTGTACTCACCCGGTACACTATGAAAATGACGTTTGCTAGACACGCAAACACTGCTTGCAGCAACTTCAGCACTGGAAGACTTTCTTGAGCCGCTAGCCAACGTGCGCACTTGGGCCTAGCATGCAAGTGATTGCTTAAAGTAAAAATCTCCGCTAATCGGATTCGAGGTTTGGTTTATCACTGCACCCGCGAAATCAACCTTCACAGCACCTGGTCGGACTCGCACTTTCCGTTATGCTAGATTATAACGTTTTAGCCTAATTAACAATAAAAATACAGCCAAATACGAAGTGGCTATATATATTACATGGTCGGCTCCGTAATTTCCTTGTTTCTGGGATCCAACTCCAGATTTATTTGACCCTTCCTTTTCGTGAGACTACGCCATAGTAATATCTTTTCTTCTACAGTGTCAATGGTTGTTCTGTCGATATCCACTCTTCTTTTAATCTCTTTATTTGCTGAAACATTTTCGTAGCTTTTGTGGTGTTCCCACGCCGCCATATTTACATTTATACGAAGACCAATCTTTGCCCTTATCCATATATTATAGGGTCTGCCGTTTTTTTCTTTCCTCAAGTATACAGCGCGACTTGTTTTACCCATCGTCTTTGGTTCATTCTTTTCCTGAGCCCGTGCCATATTAATATATTGTGTTCTACATTGCGTCCATACTGTACTAATATCTTCTGTTCTACAGTATCGATGATTGTTCTGTATATGTCTACTCTTTACTCTACAGTTTACCAGCAGTTCCAGACTTAATTTAGTCATTTTTCTGTATGCATCCTTCTTCTATAGTACGTAGTTTTCTATTATTGTTCTGTATACGCTCACTATTCTTTTAATCCCTTCGCTGTAACACTGCGTTAAAAATTATGCCTTGGCGGTGTTTTTGGTATGTCTCTACGTTAGCATAATATTCAGTACAGCATTTATACGTAGACCAATTTTTAACATCATCCATGTATTACCTAGTTTGTCGTGCTTCTCTTTCCCTAAGTATTCCGTTCCAGTTTTCTTTTAGGCATCTTCCTTAGTTCATCCTTTCTCCGAGTCCATACTATAATAAATCTTTTGTTCGGCGATGTACAGTCGTGTTCGAAAATCTATTTATACAGAGGCAGTTATAAGTTTATTGGTAGTTCTGTTTGTACTCAACAGGGGCTCACACTGTATCATTAACTAGGTAGACCTGGATGTATAGTTTCAAAATATTTGTGTATACATACATCTTTTTGCACTTTTTGTAATAAATTCATATTCTCAAAGCAAAAATGCTGTACAACACTCTAATGAACAAGACTGTACATATATGGTTGGTCTATGTACGTTCTTTTAATTTCTTCGTTCTACCATTGCTATGTAGATATTCCTTTTCGTAGTTTTTGTGATGTTGTCACGCCACCATGTAGAGTACAACATTTCTACGTAGATCAGTTTTTGTCTATCCATATATTACATGGATTCGCCTGTTTTTTCTTTTCTCAGGGATTCAGCTCCAGATTTATTTTAGTCATCTTTCTAGATCCACGCTTCTTATGAGACCAAACCATAGTAATAGCTTTTGTTCTAGAGTATATGATTATTCTATCATGTCCACTTTGTTAATCCGTTCGTTTGCGATTACACTGCTTTACAAGTATCCCCTTTCGTAGCTTTTGTGATGTCCGCGCTCTACGTATATCAATTCGTGCCTTTATTCATGTACTACATGGTCTTTCCTGTCTTTTTCTTTTCTCATGGATCTCCAGACCTGTTTTAGCCATCTTTGTAGATCAATTCTTATGAAACCATACCAAATTAATATCTTCTGTTATATAGTATCTACAATTTTATACTCTTCTTTTAAACTGTTTATTTGCTCTGCCACTGCTTTATAGATATTTCTTTTCGTTTTTGTGACGTCCTCACCTTACTATAATGGGTATAACAATTGTACGTAGACCGATGCTTAGCCTTATGCGCATATTAATTGGTCTGTTCTGTTTTTTCGTTCCTCTGAATCCAGCTTCAGACTTGTTTTACCCATCGTTCTGATTAACCCTTCTCATGAGACTATGCCATAGTAATATCTTTTCTTCTACAGTGTCGATTATTGTTCTGTGTTATAACCACTCTTCTTTTACTCTCTTCGTTTGTTCTGCCACTGCTTTGTAGATAATCCTTTTCGTAGCTTTTGTGGTGTCTTCACGCCACCATGTTGCGTACATCATTTCTACGATAGACTATTCGTGTCCTTATTTCTTTATTACTCTTTCCTTCTAAGTGGATCTCATATCCAGATATTCCTCACAGCTCCTGACTAGGAGTTGGTGATCTATTTTTCCATTCTTTATTTTTTATTCTTTCTGTAATTGGAATAAATATTTCTATTCCCTATTGATTACTTCAGTAACTCCACCGGAATACGTTCATGTCCTCCAGATTTTTGATTTGTAGTTATGTACTTTGATTTTCTTAAATGTATCTTGTTTTATATTTCTTACTGTTCTTCATTCCTCCCATGTAACTAACTACCTCTGCCATCTCCACATAATATTCTATCATAAACGAATTTTAGTCATAACTTACCGTTTTCCCATAGAAACTCCTTAGCTGATTCACGAGTTATGTTACTACTGCATCGTCTTTTCACTTATTATCTAGGCGTAACATACGTATACAGTGTATCCCCGGATTGACTTCGCCGTAGATGTATTGAATGAAACATTTTTTAGTACGGCTTATGTCTTTTGTAGTCTACGCCTGCTTCATATAAATCGGATTTTTACGAAATTACAGTTCAGATTGACTGTGCATAGGTGTATTGAATCAAACATCTTTTGTAGTCTATGCCTGCGTGGTATAAATCGGATTGTTACCAAATTACAGTTCAGGTGGGAATTGTGAGATCCAGTTGGCAGAGTTGGCATCCGATTTATACCAAGCATGCATAGACTACAAAAGATGTTTGATTTAATACACCTATGCAAAGTCAATCCGGGGACACACTGATCTGCGTCGTGTTGTCGTGAATGTATTCTGTTATAACTTGATCTGCGTACAAGTTAATATTTTCGTCGTTACCCTTCTGTGTTTTCGTTCTGCCGAGCTCTGTAGGATCGCTGTAACACGTCTGCTTAGTATTTGGGAGGTCGTGGGTTCGATTCCCACGGCCGCCTGCTCTGATTCAGGTTTTTAGTTGGGTTCCCATGAGTCACCAGAGTACCTTCTTTGATGAGAATGCCGGGGCAGTACTTCTCTACTTTTCCTGGCCTTTCTCCCATTCTCCACTCATCCCGAACTTCTTATTCTTGGCTGAAAGGGGAGTAAGGCCCCTATAGCTGCCCGCCCCCAGTTGAGGGAACTGAAACACGTTTATGTTTCCTTTCTTTTTCCCCGTTGAATTTTGTTTGTATTTGAAGAATAGCTTCGCATTTGTTAAATGATAATCGGAGTTAGAAGGAGCTTCTGGGCATAGTACTCGCACATCTTGACCATCATATTCATGTCTTGTTTTACATATGCGACCAATATCATCCAGTCAGGGTAACAGTAAATGGCGGAAGCAATAAAACACAGTAGTTTTCTCCACGTGCATTTATTAAAAGGCGACATGTTTCAAAACCATACTGGTTTCATCTTCAGGCCAAAATGATCATCTACGGAGGCATATGGTTAACAATAGTGTACAATGTAAAGAACTTAACTTACTGGTAATAATAAAACCATGTGTTCCAATTGTAGATTAAAATAAAATTTATGTTATGTTGAAGCGCTGAAGGCGAGATAGCAATGAAAACTCACAAAGAACACCACATTGGAGAAGAAAATTAATTAAATAACCAGCAAACTACGTTATAAAGATCGTTATACTGGTTACTACATCAAATGCAAAAATTAAAATTAAAACAAGCAAAATAGGTCCATCCTCTGAAGGAGTTGGCACTACGAATGAAATTTCAATACAAAAGTAACTAAAACCAGATCAAAAAGTCCCTAGATTTAATTACACTAAAACTACCAGAGAGGGCCAGAAAATAAAAGAATAAAGTGAAAACCAATAAAAGGAAGAAATCAGCCAAAGACAAAACTATTTGATATTCAGGAAAATGTAATTGGTATCAAAATCTGTGACTTCATCGAGTCTGATTTCGTTATTATTGGACATAATTTCAAAAATTTCGAGTAAATTGAACAACCTAGCTTTTTTAGCTATATGTAAAATTTTGTAATGCAACTCTATTTACATTGGTCAAACTGGACGTACTTTCACAAAAAGAATTAAAGAACATTCCGCTTGCATTAAAAACAACAACTTTAATATCGACCAACCTAATAAAAGAGCTTCTGCTAATCACATATTGGAACATAACCACAACTTTGATCTTAATTACAAAATGTTACATATAGCTAAAAAAGGTGGGTTGTTGAATTTACTCGAAATTTTTGAAATTATGTCCAATAATAATGAATTCAGACTCAATGAAGTCACAGATTTTGATACCAATTACATTTTCCTGAATATCAAATAGTTGTTTTGTCTTTGGCTGATTTCTTCCTTTTATTGGGTTTTTACTTTGTTCTTTTATTTTCTGACCCTCTCTGGTAGTTTCAGTGTCATTAAATCTAGGGACTTTTTGACCTGGTTTTAGTTTTCTTCTCTATTGAAATTTCATTCTTAGTACCAACCCCTTCAGAGGATGGAAATATTTTACTTGTTTTAATTTTAATTTTTACATTTGATGTAGTAACCAGCATAACGATCTTTATAACGTAGTTTGCTGGTTATTTATTGAATTTTCTTCTCCAATGTGGTGTTCTTTGTGAATTTTCATTGCTACTTCGCCTTCAGCGCTTTAACATAACCTCAATTTTCTTTTAACCTACAATTGGAACACATGGTTTTATTATTACCAGTAAGTTAAGTTCTTTACATTGTACACTATTGTTAACCATATGCCTCTGTAGATGATCATTTTGGCCTGAAGATGAAACCAGTCTGGTTTCGAAACATGTCGCCTTTTTAATAAATGTACGTGGAGAAGACTACTGCGTTTTATTGCTTCGTATCAAGACACCTCCACTATTAGCGTGATGGATCACCTCCCAGTAAATGGCGGGTTTAACAGAAATTTTTTATCAAATCAAAGGTTAGAAATATCTTACAATGTTATGTTAGAAGTTAGATTAACCATTTTACAATGATACCTACAACTGTAAATCCATCACGAATGCATAGGGAATATCTTAAGAAGGATGATTATTTACGTTAAAGACTAGAAATGTAAAGAAAGTGTAGATGAACGTATTTAGTGGTTTGCCGTTTGTGGTTAGATAACATCAAGAACAAAATAACTATACTCAAGTTGGGTTTATTGCTATTTTTTTATTTTTAACTCCTTTTACCTTTCACTGTCAAGGATCATTCACACTATGATTAAAGTAGAGAGTACGTTAAGAAATGATGTCTACTAAAAGAATTATATGAGCCTCGTTGCTGAGTAATTTTCTTGATAGATTAATTTACTGTAAAATGCTTATATTAAGTCGTCCTTCACATTTCAAGACAATGAGATTGTGCGGAATGTGCTAGTATTTCAACTATTGTATTAAAATAGTCATTTTTTATCTTTAAGGTCAACTTTAGTTGGTTTCATGTCGCACGCCTTGAAGTTCAGCTGTTTTTAAAATGCACGCCCACTTGAAAATCTGCTGATAACCCTACAGCTACAATTTCCAATACGATAAATTAAAACCTCTTCCATATGGTTTTATCTATTCGTCTCCAGCTTGGAGCACTTTCAATTTTCGAGCATAGTCCACCGTTAATCCTTGTCGTTTAAAGCGCCAGAGACAATACTTGCTTTTTACAGGTCGGTGTCACTGCTGCGACAGCAAACCGGGGCTCGGTTCAAGAAAGTTCATTTCCCAACTTGGCAAACCAGATGAATCATGAAATGGCATAGTAGAAAGTGACAACGCGCATATGAATTCTATTGCCCGCGCCTGCTGCCAACCTGAGGCAAGTAGTCCCTTCGACTTTTCGGTAATACGCCAGCGCCAAGTAGAATTGTTTGCTTTTAGGCAATTTAAGCTGGCGATAAAAATGGAAATGTGCACAGGACGAGCAGTTGTAGTTTCAGGGCTGTGGAATTGTTAAAACCCAGATGTGCGATAACTTCGACGGTTGTGCTAGTTGGAGAGATATGCATAGTTCGCATGTGGTATTGGTAGACGAAACTAACAGTTGCGTTTAATTCTTATGTTCGTTTTCAAGATTAACTAGTAGGACGATTTCGCGTATCATTTTCACTTTATTGCATGATAAATAATAATGGAGTGATCGCGGTTAATTTCTATGCACAAAATGAACTCAAATCATTAACAAAATTTTCAGTCATAACAATCTATGATCGACTATTGTACGTAGTAACCAATAGAAGCCATCAACTTCAAATGTGAGATGTAAGGGCGCAACTCGGCAGATTTGGGCATTGATCACAGCTTACTGTTCGACAAGGTACATATAAAGCAAGCTCATGCAACAGGAAAACTTTGTAAAACTAAACCCAATAACAGAGGAAGAAGATGTAGAATAGAGTTGGGAAGCAGCGGCACAAGAACCAATAGGAGCACGAGTCCGCGTCTCCAGATAATTGTAAAAGACCTCAAAGACCAATATGGTTTGAAAGGAAGTAACATAAAAGCGTACCTTCGATACAGATATCCCAGAACACTCCAATCCTTTGGAGAATTTAGGGAAATACTGTTAGACAGAGAGAGGAGTGTCAATGTTATACAACAGTGCAAGGTGGTAAACATTAAAGAATGGTTGAACAACCAAAAATAATAATGGAATGAACATATGTGAGGACAATTTTTGAATTCAGCACTGTTCTGCATTTGCATTTCAAATATTAGTGTGTTTCCCGGTTCATTTAAGCCTAAATTAAAAGTTTAGTTGTGTTTCCAAACCTTAATTCCGTTTGTTTCGAATAGTAGTGTCTCAGATTATTTACGTTCGTTGAAATCTAAAATTAAGCTTTGTTCCCATCTGGGTGACGCAATCTGTCTTACCGCGTTTTTAATTGTTTGTTGACGTCAGCGAGTCGGCTTTTGGCTTATCTGTAATTTCCCCGAAAATATATTTCATCATAACGATATATTTCGTATAACCCCATTAGTTAAAGAGAGGTCGAATCATTAAGTAACGCCTGCGCTTTTTCATTTTGGCATCTTAGCCCAGATCATCAGTCATCGTCCAACACTGAGACCGTTCACAGGTCGTTGGTTCCTGCGAGGCCTTTGCTTCGCCGCGTAGTCAAAATTGGAGAAAGTAGTGAAGCTGTGTTGTTGTTATCGTTCAGGCCCTGTGTTAAGAGGTGCGTTGGTGAATGTTTAGAAAAGGGTTCTTTCTGTATCGTGGAGCAAGGTATCTCCAAACACTTTTGAAGCGGATCTTAAGTGAAAACCTCGTCTGTGTGCCAAACCATCAGTGGAATGGGGTCAAATGGGGTCACGAATTTCGTTACCGTAACTTGCCTGTCGTATGTGCTCCGTTCGTTTACCCGTCCTGGGGGATATAATTCCGCTCAAACCTGCCTAAATATCGTCCCTATGCAGTTTCCACAAATTTTTTTCCCGTATTTCGTGGCAGTAGCTGAGACGCGACTTGCAGTTTGAGTTAGACAACGTAACCAGAACAAGTGAGTCTTTTCTCAACAGGTATTTTGTAGAAACTTAAAGTTATTAGCGTTTTGGATGTAGTCATGTGGTTTGTTCTAAATTTTACCGCCTCTGTTTAGTTTAAACGTTGCACATTTAACCTCACTAACCTTTTGCGTATATTTTAACCGTAAACGAGTAATTCTTTTAATGTTCATCGTCACCTACATATTTTTCTACTCAATAGAGTTTATTTTCAATTATTTGTGTTTTTCAAATTTTCAATTGCATGTTGATTTTGTGTGTATTTTTTCGATGTACAGGGATTCAGACGGCTCTAAGCGAATGCAGGTAATAGTAAGTTCAACTCAACTGCTGAGTTCGCCGCCCAGGCATTGCCAAGTTAGAAGTAGAAAGGTGGGCCATTTTCTTCCACTTATAGATTGAGTTTACCTATGTTGTTTTTTTTTCGATTTAGACAGAAAGTGGTGGCGTTTAGCAAGTAACATCTGCATTTCGTTTACCGGATCGTAGCCCTAATTAGGGTCGTAAATACCCCCCCCCCCCCATTCTCACAGCGTTTTAAGCCGGCACCATTTTGTTACAGCCCATCGTAACGGGATTAAGGCAATCGCTCCTAGAATTTCCCGATTTTATACGTTACAATTTGACTCCTCGTCGTAATGGAGTTTTTATGCTGTAACAACCTGGCATTCCAGCGTGGTGTCATGTTTCTTTGTTATAAAGTCGTTTTTAGGTTGTAACACATATCAACAGAATGACTGTAGAAAGGGCAGTGAAAGTCTCAAGCGGCAACCCAATCGAAGGAAGAAACACTAAACGGCCCAAAAAACGATGGAGTGACCAGTTACGTATACTAGTATAAGAGGTCAACTGTCTTCGAGCAGACAGTCATGTGCCTTTAATAGAAGAAGAAGAATAATTTCATGATTCCTTTCTGTTTTTAAGCGTTGCTACCTTATAGTTGGTCATATGCATTTGATTCGTCAACGTAAATAGCTTAAAAATCAACGGTACTGTTCCTGTGAAAGAGAACAACAATCTGAAGAAGAACTACATGGCGACTCAGAAAACGATTAATGGCAGCCTACGTGTGTAAAAGCCAATCCGAAGAAGGAACAGGCAGGTACCGATAATAGAAGAAGAAGAACTTCCGCATTAGATTTTGCTAACGGTAGATAGCTGTTGTTTTTGAAGTTTTGCTACTTTACTGTAGGACATATTCTGTTAACACTTAACGTAAACAGCTTAAAATTAAACAACATCTGCACTGTTCTTCGAAAATAAGGTACTGTGCTTGTAGAAACTAGAAAGACAACTACAATTGGAAGAAGATGTATGGAACAAGTCAGAAAACGATGGAATGGCAACTTACATGTATAAGAGCCAAATCGGAGAAGGAAGAAGAATTTTATATTAACAGTTTTGTTACTCTATAGTGCTTCGTAAATGGGAGCTTTGTGTGGAGATTTCTAGCTTTTTTTTAGGTTAAACTAACTTTCTTAGTATTACCATGCCAGGCAAATGTAAATTTACAGTTATTTTTCTGCGGTATATTTAAAAATCACACCAGCATTATCAGAAACCACCTCAGAGTTTTTAATTGAGTGGTTAAGGAATCACACATTTATGAAAACAATTTTACTATAAATAATTTTATCTACGACCACTACTAAAAGTAGGCCTTTTAGCGCTAGCTTGTTTCACTAAAAGTGACGTTTTATAGTTTACCGTGTTTAAAGAAATCAGCTGTTTACTTTTAGCACATGTGCTAAAAGTGAAGCGAGGTTCAAACCTACAATTTCGAACTGCAAGTGAAGTTGTAAAGCTATTCTAGTTGCTTCTTGCGTTACAGGTAAAGCGTTTTTGAAATAATTAAAGCGTTATGTAATGAATACAGTCATATGTGGAGTATCAATAATTACATTTCGTAACTCACCTTGACAGCACGGGCGTGGCCAAACAATCGCCACCGCGGCGCAGGCCTACTATTCATTATGACATAAATTAAAAACGTCGCAGATGCGAACCTTTCTTAAATCGATATTTATGGATTAATAACGGTAAAATTAAGGTCGTAGATAAAATATTGTATGCAACGCGTGCTAAGAGTCGTTTATGCGCGAGACATGTTATGAAACTCAGCCTTCGGCTTCGTTTCATAATTTTCATGTCTCGCGCATAAACGTCGACTTTTAGCACTTGTTGCATAAATAGCTATTATCTACGACCACTACTAAAAGTAGGCCTTTTAGCGCTAGCTTGTTTCACTAAAAGTGACGGTTTATAGTTTACCGTGTTTAAAGAAATCAGCTGTTTACTTTTAGCACATGTGCTAAATGTGAAGCGAGGTTCAAAACTACAATTTCGAACTGCAAGTGAAGTTGTAAAGCTATTCTAAGTTGCTTCTTGCGTTACAGGTAAAGCGTTTTTGAAATAATTAAAGCGTTATGTAATGAATACAGTCATATGTGGAGTATCAATAATTACAATAACTCACCTTGACAGCACGGGCGTGGCCAAACAATCGTCACCGCGGCGTAGGCTACTATTCATTATGACATAAATTAAAAGCGTCGCAGATGCGAACCTTTCTTAAATCGATATTTATGGATTAATAACGGTAAAATTAAGGTCGTAGATAAAATATTGTATGCAACGCGTGTTAAAAGTCGTTTATGCGCGAGACATGTTATGAAACTCAGCCTTCGGCGTCGTTTCATAATTTTCATGTCTCGCGCATAAACGTCGACTTTTAGCACTTGTTGCATAAATAGCTATTGCAATGCAAGTATTTTAAGTGTTTACTTAAAACGACTGTAGAAATTTGGTAGTGCCGTAGCCGTATGGATTTGTGCAAGCAGAATTGAAATAAGATTTCAAAAAATATGAAACCGGTTTCAAATCTTTAAAAAATATAACGTAAAAATTGGACTCTTAACGTTTGTCTCATTGATTTACAATATAGATCTCGACCTCTACTTATTATTTTGACTATCTAGCTCTGGTAATGGGCATACTCGCATGTTTAATGCATGTGTCAGGAAGTGTTGATTTTTGACGTTTGACGTTTAGAACTTAGAAATATGACATTTGATGTGGTAAAGGCTGTGGCTCTAGTACCGCGGGCGTGACGGCAGTTGGCAATCTTACTGCTGGATTTGACATATAGCACGATATTTCGTTTCGCATGACATTTTTAGACACTCTCTGATAGATTTTGTTCTGTTGGCGAATTTATTTCGCCAGGCTAGACATTTTGAATATTGATGAGTGTATTAAAGATGTATCTATAATTATTACCATGTGTTTGTGATCGCAGCCTGATCACGTCATGAATTTGCTATGGTAATTAATTCCATAAATGTCATAAATTCCGAAGTTCATATATACATATATCAGTACGAAGAACTGCCTCTTTTGCATTCGATACCTGTATGCATTAAAATATACAAATAATATATCTCACCTTAATTGTGCCACATTTATGTCTAGTTCTTACTATAAAAAGTTTTAGCTTATCAGTGCGTTTCCATTTGATAGTGGTAACTCCATTTCAAGTTACGATATTCATAATATCGGAGAATTTTCCAATTTAGATGTCCGAGTTGTTGGCTAATCATATTGGTGGCGCCTGTATTTAAATGTAATCAGTTTAGTATTAACCCACCCTCTTCTCCGGAGAAGTTGCCGGTCCGTTGAATGCATTGGACATGGAACAATTTTTGAGTATTCAGAATTCGCTATCTGGCCTTTTTTAAGAGCGCTATAATTGTAATTGCTTCAGTTTCGTGCTATTGATTATTGGAACCGTTCAGCGGCTAACAGTATATCCTAATGAACACTATATTTTAAACACTCGAAGCCTAACACATGCAATGGCAATAGACTAGGTTTTATTTCAATTTCCACAGTAGGGCCATTAAAAGCATCGAACATGACTAATATAATGTACGAATTGGCAATATCATAACTTAGAATTATATGGCCCAAGGCTATACATGTTCACGACATAGTGTACAACAAAATAAATTAATCTTCGAATACGGCTAACCTGACCTTTGCAAACAATGTGTCCTGAAAAAGACGACCCTGAAAACGTATTTTTATTGATAAATCGGGTTTTCATTGACGAATTGAACCACAGGATTCAAATAGCCATTACGAAACGAGCTGCTACACTGTTTGAGAAGGTGGGAAGAAAAAGATTTGTTTTTGTCTCGGCTTGAATGTTAGTTTAGTGAGTGTTACGCTTTGTTTTTTTAACTGAGCTTTCTGTGTGCTGGGCGTATGATACGTTACGTTCCCTATAAAAAGAATGTTGTTATTTCATTGAATAAAACGTTAACACTTATGTGAATACTATTTGTATAGATTGCGCTATTATTTGTTGATGATTATCTATAAAATTATTTAGGACAGTGTAATAATAGTCCTAACAATAAGAGGGAGTGTTTACTACAGCATGCTAGATTAAATCAAAAAGACAAGGACAGCTAATAACTTGTTGAGTGCGGAGGTTGGGTTAGGGCCAATTGCAGGTAAATTTATTAAACCACAGAAACAAAGGAAAAATTGATGATATTCGCTCACGTCAATGGAATGTCAAATATTGATCAAGTGGCTGATGAGTTTAGGCCTATGATTGTGCCTAGGTTCTGTTCACATGAAAGCTTAAAAGATTAAGAAACTATTTGAAGATAGAGTTAACCAAGAAAAATAGTTTTAATCAAATTAGAACAAATTCTCTTCAGTTTAGGTCCAAACATATCCTATTTGGTTTTTGACAACTTTTCGTAGTTGCTCATTGCGACTAATATTGAAATTAAGTTACTAAACATTTATTTGACGTAAAATCTTGCAAATTAGACATGTGTAGAAAGACTCGCGCATTATCTTTAATATGGACAAGTTTTTGATTCACAATTCGTAGAGATTTTAATTTCGCACGGCTTTTCCCCAGTCTCAATTTATTGATTCGTAAGGATTTTATGTGGGAAGTGAATAATACTAGATCTTTGGCAGTGTTTTTGGATATCCTATTTAACGGGGATTGCCAAGTAACCTGCTATGCGCTAGCCAAACAGCTAAAATCAGCTATGCTGAATCTAATTATGTATGTAGCTCACACACATAAATGCTCCTCACTTGTTTATGTTACTGGTATTTACCGCAATCTTTAGAGGGTTCATAATTTTATTACAACTTGTTTAACTTGGCTTTATTTTCCTCATTAAACCGCCAAAGCAATCCTGGAATTACAGATGTGATTTGAAGACGAGTTAAAGCTGAACCAAAGTTGATAAAACATTGTTCCTATGTTGATTGTTTCGTGCTGACGATGACCCTGCTATTAGACCTCACCTTAGTGACAACTACTTATTTTTATGCAAATTTAAGGATCGGTAGCTCTAACTGCTCTCGTCGGCACAGGAGTTGAGGGCGCATGCGATTAGCCTGCACTTTTACAGCACCTCCTCTCGAAACATGTTATGTCTACTGGTCTTGATAGCCCTTTGAAAGTAATCTTTCGATTAACTAGCTCTGCTAATTGATTGGCATACACATCTGCTTGGCGTATAATAAGGGGTGATAGAAATTTTCTTGCTTTTGCCGGACGTCCTAATGTATTATTGATTTTATATATGTATGTGTTACGTATGCATTTCTAATTAACATAGAATGTATACTGTATACTAAATAAAAAAATATTATCAATCATTTGATTTTTATGTGAATGTCTCTCCCCTTCTCCAAATACAGTTGCTTATACAAAACTTAATATAGCTGCATTTTAATTCTTTTTGGACGGCCGCAGACATCTGCAGAGAAGAACCGCATAGACAGCAACAGCTGCCTCCACAATGGCGAAACGGTGATATTATGCAGCACTCGACCTTTGCGAATTTCGTGTCGGTCCAAGTCCTAATTGAATCGCTGCGGCCGCCATCTATCGCAATCGGAATCTCGCGATAAAAGTGAAATCGAGCAAGACGAACGACCGTTATTGAAGCATCTGACAACCCAGAATCGTCGCTGACAAATAAATTTCGCTTCCATTTACGGCCATCGGGCATTTGCTGCAATCCGAAAGGCATGCGGCAATGGCTGTTTTCAGCCGGGAAAGTGTTTACGGCTTAAGGAAAAATTCCACGGTGATGGAAGTGCGTGCGATAACCCAGCGATAGGGAAAAGTGCACTTATTTCTGTTTTCGTGCACGCGCTCGCCTACGGGGGCCGCGTGGGAAGTTTGCGAACAGTTGTTGGCTGCTCGGAAATAATCAAGTCATCGTCATCCTTTTGAACGAAAGGAATAGAAGCTTTTATACTAGAAAACGGTAAAAATTAGCAAATCATATTTCTATTAGTTAGAAATCATTAATTGTTTGATTCAAATAAAGGCATTCAGAACACTACTACATTAAAGCCTTCGTTTGTTTGTTCATGCCTACTAACAAACAATAATGATTTGGACACGACTCGTCTATTTGCGAATAATTCTTGTCGTTGACACATCGTATATAACCAGGCGCAGTTAAGCCCAGTAGAAATCGCCGTATGCATTATTCGTGTGCCGATAATCAGCGCAATTAGAAATTTTTGATAAATGCGTGCAGCGGTAAAAGCAATAGCGGTGCAGCGTGGAGTCGCCTGCTTTTGTGATACTTTCTATGCTCAAATACACTACGCGTTCTATTTACCGCTGAATCTAAATTGCTAATTGTCGGACTTTTACGTGAATTCGTTTGATCTGGATTCCGGCGATTTGTGTGCTTCGATTCTGGTCGAAAAACTGGAAGTGCCGGCCCCCGTTCCACTTCTGCCGGATACTAGCCACAAAGCCGTCTGCATGAGGAAGTAAAATTTAGAATATTTCATCTGGCTGTGAATTAGTACTAAAAACTGGAATTAAAGCTTTCGAGTTCGGTCGAACACGTAGACACCGGTAGTACAGATGTTTGACTTACCAACAGTTAATATAAAAAACGTTAAAAATCTTAGATTGTGGAAGGTGCCTCCTAAATATAGGCAAGACACGTGACTCGCCCTATGTGCCCCAAAAGTACGCGTTGTGCCAATACACATTTTTATATTTATTTACTAACGTTAGCCATAGCGATCTAACTCACCTTAGTTTCCATTAAATGCTACTTAATGGCTATGTGAATTTAAAATCATATATGTGATTTTAACTACCACATGTTAACGTTAAGGTTCGCTGCAGGTCATGCGATTAGCCTAGATTCTCGCAGCATCTCTTCTCGAGTTGTGTGAGGTCTCTTGGTTTTGTCAAGCCCCTTCTGAAAGAGTTAGGTGGATTAATACGCCTTAGGAACTCAATACCGACAAATTAAGTGTTTATTTTAACATATTGAAGGGTGACAACTGATGGTTTCCTAGTTATACAGTGGTAGACGTATCTCATTGAATCTGGGCGTGATATCATGTATTGTCTTGGTTTATCAGACCGGTTTTGTGGGGTTTTGGCGTATTGCATAATAGAGGGTGCCTCATAATTTTCCATCACTTTTATTTGTATGTTCTGAACAAAGTCTAGGCATGCCGAGTGCCAGGTATCTTAGACACCTACCGCTGTGGTCATATGGTCAAAGTCTTAATAGAATTTTGCCGATATTAAGGAGTTCCAACCTTAGCAAAGAATATTTTACACTATAACACAAATATAGCTGAGTGAACATTTTGCAGAATTTTATATTGCTGCATATATTTAGGGTGTCACGAATGTTTTTTAAACCAAAGGCAACATCAGATTTCTCATTTATTTAGGTCAATTATGGCAGTTTTTCTTATTTAATGCATATCTAATGGGCCATGAAATTAAGAACTATATAGTTTTTAGAGATTCTTAAGTTTATACAAACAATAATAAATATTATTAGGGTCGGAACTCCTTAATCTTGGCAAAATTGTAAGTAGAACTTTCGACTACACCAGTCGGTGTCTAACGTATAATACCTGGTACTCGGCATGCCTAGACTTAATTAACATACGAACAAAATAAAAGTGGTGGAAAATTACGGGACACCCTATATTATTCAGAAAGTTGTGCGTTTAAATGTCATGAGCTTTCACACGGTCGTTTGCAGCTTCCACCCAACTGATAGTAATAATAATAGTGACTTTATTGACTGAAACAAATACAAAACATAATAAAATATATAATAAGCAAAATTTCGGTTTTGTTTTTGTTGCTAAGTGAACCGGATCTAGCTTAACACAATTTTTGCAATTTTCACGGACTAGCGTCTTTCCTTGAAATATGAATTTTGCTGCTCTTCTTTAGTTTTAACAAAACGCCAAAATCGTATTCGTTGGTTAGTGGTGGGATTTGGGAAAAATCGCCGTGTTGGTGGATTTAGCTGGGAATTGTAGTTTTTGGCGGTTTTGGATAATCCAGAACCTCTGAACATTAGAGCATTGGAGGCCGATCCACCACTGAACTAAGCGTTCTGAGTGACTTCCACGCCCGTGGGGTCTTTTGGTTTTATCAATCCCTTCTGAAAGAGTTGCGTGGATTAATTAGCCCTCAGAATTCAGTACTTACCTCACAAATTACGTGTTTATTTTAACATGTTGAAGGTTGACAACTTAGTTGCCCAGTTATATAGTGGTAGACATATCTCATTGCATCTGCGCGTGATATCGTATACTGTTATGATTTATGAGACCGACAAGTTCTGTGGGGTTTTGGAGTATTGCATAATATTATTCAGAAAGTTGTGCGTTTAGATGTTCTGAGCTTTGGCACGGTCGTTTAGTAGCTTCCATCCAACTGATCGGTTTTGTTTTGGTTGCTAAGTGAACCGGATCTAGTTAAAACAATTTTTGCAATCTTCATGGAGTAGCGTCTTGCCTTTAAATAGGAATTTTGAAGCTAATGGTTGCTGTTCTTTAATTTTCCCAAAACTCCAAAATCGTATTCGTTGATTAGTGGTGGAATTTGGGAAAATCACCGTGTTGGTTGATTTAGCTAGGAATTGTAGTATTTGACGGTTTTTGATAATCCAGAACCTCTGGAGATTAGATCATTGGGGGCCGATCCACAACTGAACTAAGTTTTCTGAGTGAACTCCGCGCCTGGAAGCTAATTGCGTTTTATTGTTACAGGGCTCTTAATTTAGCTTGTAATGTGTCCGTAATGATGGAATTTTAGTGTTTTCGCACTTTTGTGCAATAAAATTAAGCACAATTGTTATGACTATTTTTCACAATATTCTAGTTTGTTTAATTCGCGTCTATTTTAATTGCCTAGCAGCAGTTTCAATAAATGATAAAACACCATAACTTGAAAATAACACCTTCATTAAAAAACGAAAACTAAGACTTTTCGAAAAAGAAAAAACGCGATTAGTAAATGCAACAAAGCCGTGTAATTTTATTGCACAGAAGCATTTTAGTATTTTCAGATTTTTCGCATTTTCTTATATGGATTTATATATTTATGGAGCTGAGAAGCAGAGTAGCGTAGATGGGTAAGCGCTTGCCTTGCATTAAGCAAGTCCTCGGTTTAAATCCCGCGAGGGCAGGAATTTTCCGCAGCCTTGCGATTTGAACCGGGCTCGGTGAGACCATTCACAGTTGGGCATCAAATTAACTGTGCTCTACTCAGAACCACAGACCTAAGACATAAAGTAACAAGGTCAATATAACATACACGGACACCTGACACAATGGTTGCTGTGCAAGCACAAAAGGCGCGCTCCAACTTTGTATCCCGAATCCAGGGCAAGTTGAGCATTGTACCGCCACATGCAAGCACATAAAGCACCAGCCTCTACACCGCAAGATAAAACGAGGTTATCGATTATACATACATGCATATTTATGGAGCTGATGAATTGGGTCATCTTAGATTTGGATTTCAGAATAAGGCGTTAGGTGGAAGTTTCTAGTTGAAACGTTGACTCTTTGGACAGATACACCACACCCTTGCTTTCATTTAAATAACTATTTTGCTGCATTTCCAAGTGTTTTGACATGGATCTGTTTGAGAACTTACGAAATTGAAATTTTCTTGTTTATGCCGACGTATTGATGAATTATTAATTTGGGACAAAATTGTGTAAAAAGTGGATGCATTATGATGAATATTCTAAAAATAGTTTAACTTAACCCACTTAGTTTTTCAAATAACTGAAAAATACTGAATGTTTCGACTTGTAAAAAATGGGGCAACTTTTATTGGTTAATGTATAAGATGCTAAAAAAGCCAACGAATTAAAGCTGGGTTAGCACTTCTATCCTCTATAAACAAGCGCTGCCTTTTATTAGCACTTCAAATGAAAAGCTTTCGGCCTGTTTCTTAAATTTTTCATTTTTTAACCACTCGAACTTCCTTAGAGATCTGTAGACCTAGAACGTCGTGTTATTAGTGAATCCCTTGAAGCTTGTGGTTATATAGAATTAGCATTTCTAAACAAATGGCCATGCAATAGCAAGGCTCAGCAGGAACATGGCATTTGAAATATTTTTATAATTAAATGGAATAAAGGATGATTTTTTCAGTAGTAAATACAGGCCCACAATCCCTTTTGTGCAATCCTTGGGCTCAGTTGTATTTCGGATTTCAGGGACCCCACGACTGCAGCAACTCTTGTTTTCTACGTTATGGATAACGCCAGATGCTTCCTTTCCTTTTTCTCACTGGTGCCCATTTGACATTTTTCACTGTGAAATTAAAAACTGGTCACAAAATAAAACACACTGAGTGACGTGGCGGGTGGGCGCGCCATACAAGCCTTGTTATGCAGAGATGTCTGACGCTCCATACTTCACAACAAACTTCGGTTTTTGGAGCTTTTCGAATTTCTGATCAAGGATTTTGTATTGAAAATTAGATATTTAGCGCAAGAAGAAAGATCTCGTCGTCCAAGTTGAGCAAATGGTGGTAAATTATTTTAATTTTGTCCACACTTGTTTTTTACGTTTCTTTTTCAATCAAAGATATAATTTCGCATTTTGTATTACAATCGCCCAGCTTATAATTTTGGTTTTCTTGTCGCATTCGAGATTGCGAGCTATTATTTGCAGTTGCAGTGTGTATTGGCTGATGTCACATTTGCTGATAATATATGTTGTGGATAAGTAGTTCTGTTTAAAAGCTGTTGAAATGTTTGCTTTACATTCCTAACGTAGAAGGGAAAGTCGGTTTAGAGAATATTGACGTATCTAAAATAGCTTGTTTTGACCCAAAGCTAGCTCCTTACTGGCATTGATTACTGTACAGTTCAAGGAAAGGGATTAACCTGAACTAAATTAGTTCATTTTGTTGTTACTTGAATTTGTTTCTTCGTAAAGAGTAACAAGAAACAATTGTTACCTACCTATTAGGAATTTGCACCGAATCATAAAGATAAAAATTATTATCGTTTACAGTTTTTAAGTAAAGCTTTCAAGCAGGCATCTGTTTAGTTATCTCCTAATTAAGTTGCTATCTGAAGCACGCGTTATTTAAAAAGTGGAAATGAGCACATATAGATATAATGTTACCGGATACGATAATGTATAGGCCTCAGAGAGCTATTTGGAGCTTATAAACGTCTCGTTTAGTCTGTAAAATCAAAAAGTAACGAAATCATGCCTGATCAAGGAAATTTAAACCAACGCCTTTGGCTCGTTCATTACCTATGTTCCCCATGTTACTTATGTACGTAAGTTATTTTTGTTAAAATATATTAAAGCTGTCCACTGCTGGACATATTCCTTCTCTAGACGTTCCCAGCTGTCTATCGTGAGATGTTGCTATCCAATTTTAGGAGATTCTTTTCAAGTCGTCAGGCCAACGCACTTACGTTGCAACCATATATCTAATACTTACTATATTGCTAGCGGCTATGAGTAGGAAACTGACCAAGGAAGTGAGACAGACAACCAACTCTTCAATGTATAATGGTGAGCTGTGTGCAGGCGCGGCGGCGTCGTCCGGCCAATGGGGAAGTGGTCAAGTTTCAAATTCGCTTCTAAAGGCGGAGTTCGAATCCTCACGCATGCGCACGATACGCGTTATACTCTAAGTGAGACTATGTCGGCGCCGTAATGTTTTCTTACGTTTCCAGGCCCTACTAGCAATATATGTGTATTATATATATGGTTGCAACACGTCCCGCTTCGATTTCAGATGTCTACGCCCATTTTCAGCCCATCTCTATTTGTATTAGTTCGCTAGGGTCAAGATTCGATGGCATTTTGGTTTTTATGCAGTTTCAAACCAACTTTACTTGTAACATGTGTTGCTTGTACCATTTCTCTGGCTCCTTCTATGTTATCCTATATGTCGACAACATCGTTCTTGAATCGAAGACAATTTTCTCTCAATCTCAATCAACACTTAGCCTGTTCCCTCTCATTCCATCATCTTGAAAGGATGTTATAAGACTGATCAACAGTTGTGGTGAGAAGAGTGTCACCTCTCTAGTGATGGTTCCATAGCGACAACGAAATCCGGTCCAAGAAGTCTAATTTTGCCTCTAATCTAATTTTTAATACATATTAGACTAAAAGTGGCTTAAAAATCTACGTACTTGTTTCGGAAAAAGTACAAGATCCTTATTTCGTGCTGCTGTATCCAAAGTAGAAATATCCTTGATGGTAGCCAACCTTCGTTAGGAGACAGCACTATAAGAAGAAGGAGAAGGGCCGATAAACGGTTTCACCACCATTGTGGGACGAAATAACCCTAGACAACCTCACCTCTGAAGGAAGTCCCTAAGCAAACGCGCTAGACCCCACAGCGACAAAAATTGAGCGAAATTGAGTAGAGGATATATAAAATTTAACACAAACCCCTGAAAACCTAGACAGTACCAGATATCACGCGCAGATTCGAGCTGATAAGCGAAATATTGTAATAACTTAAATGGTCTAGCCAGTAAAGTCACACATGTTGGTCGGTATTGAACGCAACAGTTACAATAACAGCGTTCCAAACATGTAACCTATTACTGCAGTAATGTTAGACGACCATTTAAGCAGCCGTTCATAGAGGTGAACATAGAACTCATTCCATTAACAAGTCTCGGTAGTCTAGAGGGAGAGCTTAGGACTAGCAATACAATGGCATCAGATTCAAACCCTGCTTGGAGTAGAAAAGTTTTTTTAAAAATAAATACTACTTTAGAACGTGCAAGACTGAGAGAACACAAACCTTCCAGTTAGTACGACAAAGATAAAGAGGCGCTTTAAACGAATGCATGAGAGCTAGCATGATTGTGAGAGAGAAAGTGTGTGGACAAGGATAGGCGTGACGAATACAGGGCATCACGTGGCTAATTAAAAATCCAAAATGGCGCGAGCATCACGTGACGAAATCAAAATCCAAAATGGCCACCGCTTCAGTTA
>CALNHX010012316.1:0-25993 GCA_940337035.1 Agriotes lineatus
GACTTACACCTATACTTACACCTAGACTTACACCTATACTTACACTTAGACTTACACCTACACTTACTCTTAAACTTACACCTAAACTTACACCTAGACTTACACCTAGACTTACACCTAGATTTACAACTAGACTTACACCTATACTTACACCTATACTTACACCTAGTCTTACACTTAGACTTACACCTAGACTTACACCTAGACTTACACCTACACTTACACCTAGACTTACACCTAGACTTACACCTAGACTTACACCTACACTTACACCTAGACTTACACCTAGACTTACACCTAGACTTACCCCTACACTTACACCTACACTTACACCTACACTTACACCTAGACTTACACCTATACTTACACCTACACTTACACATAGTCTTACACCTAGACTTACACCTAGACTTACACCTACACTTACACCTAGACTTACACCTAGACTTACACCTAGACTTACACCTACACTTACACCTAGACTTACACCTATACTTACACCTAGACTTACACCTATACTTACACCTAGACTTACACCTACACTTACTCTTAAACTTACACCTAAACTTACACCTAGACCTACACCTAGACTTACACTTAGATTTACAACTAGACTTACACCTATACTTACACCTATACTTACACCTAGTCTTACACCTAGACTTACACCTAGACTTACACCTAGACTTACACCTACACTTACACCTAGACTTACACCTAGACTTACACCTAGAATTACACCTACACTTACACCTAGACTTACACCTATACTTACACCTAGACTTACACCTATACTTACACCTAGACTTACACCTAGACTTACTCTTAAACTTACACCTAAACTTACACCTATACTTACACCTAGTCTTACACCTAGACTTACACCTACACTTACACCTAGACTTACACCTACACTTACACCAAGACTTACACCTACACTTACACCTAGACTTACACCTATACTTACACCTAGACTTACACCTATACTTACACCTAGACTTACACCTAGACTTACTCTTAAACTTACACCTAAACTTACACCTAGACTTGCACCTAGACTTACTTCTAGACTTACACCTATACTTACACCTACACTTACACCTACACTTACACCTACACTTACACCTAGACTTACACCTATACTTACACCTACACTTACACCTATACTTACACCTACACTTACACCTAAACTTACACCTACACTTACACCTAGACTTACACCTACACTTACACCAAGACTTACACCTAGACTTACAGCTTTACTTACACCTAGACTTACACCTATACTTACACCTAGACTTACACCTACACATACACCTAGACTTACACCTACACTTACATCTACACTTACACCTATACTTACACCTAGACTTACACCTAGACTTACACCTAGCCTTACAACTAGACTTACACCTATACTTACACCTATACTTACACCTAGACTTACACCTAGACTTACACCTATACTTACACCTACACTTACACCTAGACTTACACCTATACTTACACCTAGACTTACACCTAGACTTACACCTATACTTACACCTACACTTACACCTAGACTTACACCTACACTTACACCTGCACTTACACCTAGACTTACACCTATAGTTACACCTGCACTTACACCTAGACTTACACCTAGACTTACACCTACACTTACACCTAGACTTACACCTACACTTACACCTAGACTTACACCTATACTTACACCTACACTTACACCTAGACTTACACCTACACTTACACCTGCACTTACACCTAGACTTACACCTATAGTTACACCTGCACTTACACCTAGACTTACACCTACACTTACACCTAGACTTACACCTATACTTACACCTACACTTACACCTAGTCTTACACCTAGACTTACACCTAGACTTACACCTACACTTACACCTAGACTTACACCTAGACTTACACCTAGACTTACACCTACACTTACACCTAGACTTACACCTATACTTACACCTAGACTTACACCTATACTTACACCTAGACTTACACCTACACTTACTCTTAAACTTACACCTAAACTTACACCTAGACTTACACCTAGACTTACACCTAGATTTACAACTAGACTTACACCTATACTTACACCTATACTTACACCTAGTCTTACACCTAGACTTACACCTAGACTTACACCTAGACTTACACCTACACTTACACCTAGACTTACACCTAGACTTACACCTAGACTTACCCCTACACTTACACCTAGACTTACACCTATACTTACACCTAGACTTACACCTACACTTACACCTAGACTTACACCTAGACTTACAACTAGACTTACACCTACACTTACACCTAGACTTACACCTATACTTACACCTAGACTTACACCTATACTTACACCTAGACTTACACCTAGACTTACACTTACACTTACACCTAGACTTACACCTAGACCTACACCTACACTTACAAATACACTTACACCTAGACTTACACCTATACTTACACCTACACTTACACCTAGACTTACACCTAGACTTACACCTAGACTTACACCTATACTTACACCTACACTTACACCTATACTTACACCTATACTTACACCTAGACTTACACCTAAACTTACACCTATACTTACACCTAGACTTACACCTACACTTACACCTAGACCTACACCTAGACTTACACCTATACTTACACCTAGACTTACACCTATACTTACACCTATACTTACACCCAGACTTACACCTATACTTACACCTACACTTACACCTGGACTTACACCTAGACTTACACCTATACTTACACCTAGACTTACACCTAGACTTACACCTAGGCTTACACCTATACTTACACCTAGTCTTACACCTAGATTTACAACTAGACTTACACCTATACTTACACCTATACTTACACCTAGTCTTACACCTAGACTTACACCTAGACTTACACCTACACTTACACTAGACTTACACCTAGACTTACACCTAGACTTACACCTACACTTACACCTAAACTTACACCTATACTTACACCTAGACTTACACCTATACTTACACCTAGACTTACACCTAGACTTACTCTTAAACTTACACCTAAACTTACACCTAGACTTACACCTAGACTTACACCTACACTTACACCTAGACTTACACCTAGACTTACACCTAGACTTACACCTACACTTACACCTAAACTTACACCTATACTTACACCTAGACTTACACCTACACTTACACCTAAACTTACACCTATACTTACACCTACACTTACACCTAGACTTACACCTAGACTTACACCTAGACTTACACCTAGACTTACACCTAGACTTACACCTACACTTACAAATACACTTACACCTAGACTTACACCTATACTTACACCTACACTTACACCTAGACTTACACCTAGACTTACACCTAGACTTACACCTATACTTACACCTACACTTACACCTATACTTACACCTATACTTACACCTAGACTTACACCTAAACTTACACCTATACTTACACCTAGACTTACACCTACACTTACACCTAGACCTACACCTAGACTTACACCTATATTTACACCTAGACTTACACCTATACTTACACCTATACTTACACCCAGACTTACACCTATACTTACACCTACACTTACACCTGGACTTACACCTAGACTTACACCTATACTTACACCTAGACTTACACCTAGACTTACACCTAGACTTACACCTATACTTACACCTAGTCTTACACCTAGATTTACAAGTAGACTTACACCTATACTTACACCTAGACTTACACCTAGACTTACACCTAGACTTACACCTACACTTACACCTAAACTTACACCTATACCTACACCTAGACTTACACCTATACTTACACCTAGACTTACACCTAGACTTACTCTTAAACTTACACCTAAACTTACACCTAGACTTACACCTAGACTTACACCTAGATTTACAACTAGACTTACACCTATACTTACACCTATACTTACACCTAGTCTTACACCTAGACTTACACCTAGACTTACACCTAGACTTACACCTACACTTACACCTAGACTTACACCTAGACTTACACCTAGACTTACATCTACACTTACACCTAGACTTACACCTATACTTACACCTAGACTTACACCTATACTTACACCTAGACTTACACCTAGACTTACTCTTAAACTTACACCTAAACTTACACCTATACTTACACCTAGTCTTACACCTAGACTTACACCTAGACTTACCCCTACACTTACACCTAGACTTACACCTACACTTACACCTAGACTTACACCTACACTTACACCTAGACTTACACCTATACTTACACCTAGACTTACACCTATACTTACACCTAGACTTACACCTAGACTTACTCTTAAACTTACACCTAAACTTACACCTAGACTTGCACCTAGACTTACTTCTAGACTTACACCTATACTTACACCTACACTTACACCTACACTTACACCTACACTTACACCTAGACTTACACCTATACTTACACCTACACTTACACCTATACTTACACCTACACTTACACCTAAACTTACACCTAAACTTACACCTATACTTACACCTAGTTTTACACCTAGACTTACACCTAGACTTACACCTACACTTACACCTAGACTTACACCTACACTTACACCTAGACTTACACCTACACTTACACCTAGACTTACACCTATACTTACACCTAGACTTACACCTATACTTACACCTAGACTTACACCTAGACTTACTCTTAAACTTACACCTAAACTTACACCTAGACTTGCACCTAGACTTACTTCTAGACTTACACCTATACTTACACCTACACTTACACCTACACTTACACCTACACTTACACCTAGACTTACACCTATATTTACACCTACACTTACACCTATACTTACACCTAGACTTACACCTACACTTACACCTAGACTTACACCTACACTTACATCTACACTTACACCTATACTTACACCTAGACTTACACCTAGACTTACACCTAGACTTACACCTATACTTACACCTAGACTTACACCTAGCCTTACAACTAGAATTACACCTATACTTACATCTATACTTACACCTAGACTTACACCTAGACTTACACCTAGACTTACACCTACACTTACACCTAGACTTACACCTAGACTTACACCTAGACTTACACCTAGACTTTCACCTACACTTACACCTACACTTACACCTAGAATTACACCTATACTTACACCTACACTTACACCTAGTCTTACACCTAGACTTACACCTAGACTTACACCTAAACTTACACCTACAGTAACACCTAGACTTACACCTAGACTTACACCTATACTTACACCTAGACTTACACCTAGACTTACACCTATATTTACACCTAGACTTACACCTACACTTACACCTAGACTTACAGCTAAACTTACACCTAGACTTACACCTACACTTACACCTAGACTTACACCTAGACTTGCACCTACACTTACACCTAGACTTAAACCTAGACTTACACCTACACTTACACCTAGACTTACACCTAGACTTGCACCTACACTGACACCTAGACTTAAACCTAGACTTACACCTAGACTTACACCTACACTTACACCTAGACTTACACCTACACTTACACCTAGACTTACACCTAGACTTACACCTATACTTACACCTAGACTTACACCTAGACTTACACCTAGACTTACACCTACACTTACACCTAGACTTACACCTAGACTTACACCTAGACTTACACCTACACTTACACCTAGACTTACACCTAGACTTACACCTAGACTTACACCTACACTTACACCTAGACTTACACCTATACTTACACCTAGACTTACACCTACACTTACACCTACACTTACACCTAGACTTACACCTAGACTTACACCTAGACTTACACCTAGACTTACACCTAGACTTACACCTACACTTACACCTAGACTTACACCTAGACTTACACCTAGACTTACACCTACACTTACACCTAGACTTACACCTATACTTACACCTAGACTTACACCTATACTTACACCTACACTTACACCTAGACTTACTCTTAAACTTACACCTAAACTTACACCTATACTTACACCTAGTTTTACACCTAGACTTACACCTAGACTTACACCTACACTTACACCTAGACTTACACCTACACTTACACCTAGACTTACACCTACACTTACACCTAAACTACACCTATACTTACACCTAGACTTACACCTATACTTACACCTAGACTTACACCTAGACTTACTCTTAAACTTACACCTAAACTTACACCTAGACTTGCACCTAGACTTACTTCTAGACTTACACCTATACTTACACCTACACTTACACCTACACTTACACCTACACTTACACCTACACTTACACCTAGACTTACACCTATACTTACACCTACACTTACACCTATACTTACACCTACACTTACACCTAAACTTACACCTACACTTACACCTAGACTTACACCTACACTTACACCAAGACTTACACCTAGACTTACAGCTTTACTTACACCTAGACTTACACCTAGACTTACACCTATACTTACACCTAGACTTACACCTAGCCTTACAACTAGACTTACACCTATACTTACACCTATACTTACACCTAGACTTACACCTAGACTTACACCTAGACTTACACCTACACTTACACCTACACTTACACCTAGACTTACACCTAGACTTACACCTAGACTTTCACCTACACTTACACCTACTCTTACACCTAGACTTACACCTATACTTACACCTACACTTACACCTAGTCTTACACCTAGACTTACACCTAGACTTACACCTACACTTACACCTAGACTTACACCTAGACTTACACCTAGACTTACACCTACACTTACACCTAGACTTACACCTATAGTTACACCTAGACTTACACCTATACTTACACTTAGAATTACACCTACACTTACTCTTAAACTTACACCTAAACTTACACCTAGACTTACACCTAGACTTACACCTAGATTTACAACTAGACTTACACCTATACTTACACCTATACTTACACCTAGTCTTACACCTAGACTTACACTTAGACTTACACCTAGACTTACACCTACACTTACACCTAGACTTACACCTAGACTTACACCTAGACTTACACCTACACTTACACCTAGACTTACACCTAGACTTACACCTAGACTTACCCCTACACTTACACCTACACTTACACCTACACTTACACCTAGACTTACACCTATACTTACACCTACACTTACACCTAGTCTTACACCTAGACTTACACCTAGACTTACACCTACACTTACACCTAGACTTACACCTAGACTTACACCTAGACTTACACCTACACTTACACCTAGACTTACACCTATACTTACACCTAGACTTACACCTATACTTACACCTAGACTTACACCTACACTTACTCTTAAACTTACACCTAAACTTACACCTAGACTTACACCTAGACTTACACTTAGATTTACAACTAGACTTACACCTATACTTACACCTATACTTACACCTAGTCTTACACCTAGACTTACACCTAGACTTACACCTAGACTTACACCTACACTTACACCTAGACTTACACCTAGGCTTACACCTAGAATTACACCTACACTTACACCTAGACTTACACCTATACTTACACCTAGACTTACACCTATACTTACACCTATACTTACACCTAGACTTACTCTTAAACTTCACCTAAACTTACACCTATACTTACACCTAGTCTTACACCTAGACTTACACCAAGACTTACACCTACACTTACACCTAGACTTACACCTACACTTACACCAAGACTTACACCTACACTTACACCTAGACTTACACCTATACTTACACCTAGACTTACACCTATACTTACACCTAGACTTACACCTAGACTTACTCTTAAACTTACACCTAAACTTACACCTAGACTTGCACCTAGACTTACTTCTAGACTTACACCTATACTTACACCTACACTTACACCTACACTTACACCTACACTTACACCTAGACTTACACCTATACTTACACCTACACTTACACCTATACTTACACCTACACTTACACCTAAACTTACACCTAAACTTACACCTATACTTACACCTAGTCTTACACCTAGACTTACACCTAGACTTACACCTACACTTACACCTAGACTTACACCTACACTTACACCTAGACTTACACCTACACTTACACCTAGACTTACACCTATACTTACACCTAGACTTACACCTATACTTACACCTATACTTACACCTAGACTTACTCTTAAACTTACACCTAAACTTACACCTAGACTTGCACCTAGACTTACTTCTAGACTTACACCTATACTTACACCTACACTTACACCTACACTTACACCTACACTTACACCTAGACTTACACCTATATTTACACCTACACTTACACCTATACTTACACCTAGACTTACACCTACACTTACACCTAGACTTACACCTACACTTACATCTACACTTACACCTATACTTACACCTAGACTTACACCTAGACTTACACCTAGACTTACACCTATACTTACACCTAGACTTACACCTAGCCTTACAACTAGAATTACACCTATACTTACACCTATACTTACACCTAGACTTACACCTAGACTTACACCTAGACTTACACCTACACTTACACCTAGACTTACACCTAGACTTACACCTAGACTTACACCTAGACTTTCACCTACACTTACACCTACACTTACACCTAGAATTACACCTATACTTACACCTACACTTACACCTAGTCTTACACCTAGACTTACACCTAGACTTACACCTAAACTTACACCTACAGTAACACCTAGACTTACACCTAGACTTACACCTATACTTACACCTAGACTTACACCTAGACTTACACCTATATTTACACCTAGACTTACACCTACACTTACACCTAGACTTACAGCTAAACTTACACCTAGACTTACACCTACACTTACACCTAGACTTACACCTAGACTTGCACCTACACTTACACCTAGACTTAAACCTAGACTTACACCTACACTTACACCTAGACTTACACCTAGACTTGCACCTACACTGACACCTAGACTTAAAAAACCTAGACTTACACCTATACTTACACCTACACTTACACCTAGACTTACACCTACACTTACACCTAGACTTACACCTAGACTTACACCTATACTTACACCTAGACTTACACCTAGACTTACACCTAGACTTACACCTAGACTTACACCTACACTTACACCTAGACTTACACCTAGACTTACACCTAGACTTACACCTAGACTTACACCTAGACTTACACCTAGACTTACACCTACACTTACACCTACACTTACACCTAGACTTACTCTTAAACTTACACCTAAACTTACACCTATACTTACACCTAGTCTTACACCTAGACTTACACCTAGACTTACACCTACACTTACACCTAGACTTACACCTACACTTACACCTAGACTTACACCTACACTTACACCTAGACTACACCTATACTTACACCTAGACTTACACCTATACTTACACCTAGACTTACACCTAGACTTACTCTTAAACTTACACCTAAACTTACACCTAGACTTGCACCTAGACTTACTTCTAGACTTACACCTATACTTACACCTACACTTACACCTACACTTACACCTACACTTACACCTACACTTACACCTAGACTTACACCTATACTTACACCTACACTTACACCTATACTTACACCTACACTTACACCTAAACTTACACCTACACTTACACCTAGACTTACACCTACACTTACACCAAGACTTACACCTAGACTTACAGCTTTACTTACACCTAGACTTACTCCTAGACTTACACCTATACTTACACCTAGACTTACACCTAGCCTTACAACTAGACTTACACCTATACTTACACCTATACTTACACCTAGACTTACACCTAGACTTACACCTAGACTTACACCTACACTTACACCTAGACTTACACCTAGACTTACACCTAGACTTACACCTAGACTTTCACTTACACTTACACCTACTCTTACACCTAGACTTACACCTATACTTACACCTACACTTACACCTAGTCTTACACCTAGACTTACACCTAGACTTACACCTACACTTACACCTAGACTTACACCTAGACTTACACCTAGACTTACACCTACACTTACACCTAGACTTACACCTATACTTACACCTAGACTTACACCTATACTTACACTTAGACTTACACCTACACTTACTCTTAAACTTACACCTAAACTTACACCTAGACTTACACCTAGACTTACACCTAGATTTACAACTAGACTTACACCTATACTTACACCTATACTTACACCTAGTCTTACACCTAGACTTACACCTAGACTTACACCTAGACTTACACCTACACTTACACCTAGACTTACACCTAGACTTACACCTAGACTTACACCTACACTTACACCTAGACTTACACCTAGACTTACACCTAGACTTACCCCTACACTTACACCTACACTTACACCTACACTTACACCTAGACTTACACCTATACTTACACCTACACTTACACATAGTCTTACACCTAGACTTACACCTAGACTTACACCTACACTTACACCTAGACTTACACCTAGACTTACACCTAGACTTACACCTACACTTACACCTAGACTTACACCTATACTTACACCTAGACTTACACCTATACTTACACCTAGACTTACACCTACACTTACTCTTAAACTTACACCTAAACTTACACCTAGACTTACACCTAGACTTACACTTAGATTTACAACTAGACTTACACCTATACTTACACCTATACTTACACCTAGTCTTACACCTAGACTTACACCTAGACTTACACCTAGACTTACACCTACACTTACACCTAGACTTACACCTAGACTTACACCTAGAATTACACCTACACTTACACCTAGACTTACACCTATACTTACACCTAGACTTACACCTATACTTACACCTAGACTTACACCTAGACTTACTCTTAAACTTACACCTAAACTTACACCTATACTTACACCTAGTCTTACACCTAGACTTACACCTACACTTACACCTAGACTTACACCTACACTTACACCAAGACTTACACCTACACTTACACCTAGACTTACACCTATACTTACACCTAGACTTACACCTATACTTACACCTAGACTTACACCTAGACTTACTCTTAAACTTACACCTAAACTTACACATAGACTTGCACCTAGACTTACTTCTAGACTTACACCTATACTTACACCTACACTTACACCTACACTTACACCTACACTTACACCTAGACTTACACCTATACTTACACCTACACTTACACCTATACTTACACCTACACTTACACCTAAACTTACACCTACACTTACACCTAGACTTACACCTACACTTACACCAAGACTTACACCTAGACTTACAGCTTTACTTACACCTAGACTTACACCTATACTTACACCTAGACTTACACCTACACTTACACCTAGACTTACACCTACACTTACATCTACACTTACACCTATACTTACACCTAGACTTACACCTAGACTTACACCTAGACTTACACCTATACTTACACCTAGACTTACACCTAGCCTTACAACTAGACTTACACCTATACTTACACCTATACTTACACCTAGACTTACACCTATACTTACACCTATACTTACACCTACACTTACACCTAGACTTACACCTATACTTACACCTAGACTTACACCTAGACTTACACCTATACTTACACCTACACTTACACCTAGACTTACACCTACACTTACACCTGCACTTACACCTAGACTTACACCTATAGTTACACCTGCACTTACACCTAGACTTACACCTAGACTTACACCTACACTTACACCTAGACTTACACCTACACTTACACCTAGACTTACACCTATACTTACACCTACACTTACACCTACACTTACACCTACACTTACACCTGCACTTACACCTAGACTTACACCTATAGTTACACCTGCACTTACACCTAGACTTACACCTACACTTACACCTAGACTTACACCTATACTTACACCTACACTTACACCTAGTCTTACACCTAGACTTACACCTAGACTTACACCTACACTTACACCTAGACTTACACCTAGACTTACACCTAGACTTACACCTACACTTACACCTAGACTTACACCTATACTTACACCTAGACTTACACCTATACTTACACCTAGACTTACACCTACACTTACTCTTAAACTTACACCTAAACTTACACCTAGACTTACACCTAGACTTACACCTAGATTTACAACTAGACTTACACCTATACTTACACCTATACTTACACCTAGTCTTACACCTAGACTTACACCTAGACTTACACCTAGACTTACACCTACACTTACACCTAGACTTACACCTAGACTTACACCTAGACTTACCCCTACACTTACACCTAGACTTACACCTATACTTACACCTATACTTACACCTAGTCTTACACCTAGACTTACACCTAGACTTACACCTAGACTTTCACCTACACTTACACCTACACTTACACCTAGAATTACACCTATACTTACACCTACACTTACACCTAGTCTTACACCTAGACTTACACCTAGACTTACACCTAAACTTACACCTACAGTAACACCTAGACTTACACCTAGACTTACACCTATACTTACACCTAGACTTACACCTAGACTTACACCTATATTTACACCTAGACTTACACCTACACTTACACCTAGACTTACAGCTAAACTTACACCTAGACCTACACCTACACTTACACCTAGACTTACACCTAGACTTGCACCTACACTTACACCTAGACTTAAACCTAGACTTACACCTACACTTACACCTAGACTTACACCTAGACTTGCACCTACACTGACACCTAGACTTAAACCTAGACTTACACCTATACTTACACCTACACTTACACCTAGACTTACACCTACACTTACACCTAGACTTACACCTATACTTACACCTAGACTTACACCTAGACTTACACCTAGACTTACACCTACACTTACACCTAGACTTACACCTAGACTTACACCTAGACTTACACCTACACTTACACCTAGACTTACACCTAGACTTACACCTAGACTTACACCTACACTTACACCTAGACTTACACCTATACTTACACCTAGACTTACACCTACACTTACACCTACACTTACACCTAGACTTACACCTAGACTTACACCTAGACTTACACCTAGACTTACACCTAGACTTACACCTACACTTACACCTAGACTTACACCTAGACTTACACCTAGACTTACACCTACACTTGCACCTAGACTTACACCTATACTTACACCTAGACTTACACCTATACTTACACCTACACTTACACCTAGACTTACTCTTAAACTTACACCTAAACTTACACCTATACTTACACCTAGTTTTACACCTAGACTTACACCTAGACTTACACCTACACTTACACCTAGACTTACACCTACACTTACACCTAGACTTACACCTACACTTACACCTAAACTACACCTATACTTACACCTAGACTTACACCTATACTTACACCTAGACTTACACCTAGACTTACTCTTAAACTTACACCTAAACTTACACCTAGACTTGCACCTAGACTTACTTCTAGACTTACACCTATACTTACACCTACACTTACACCTACACTTACACCTACACTTACACCTACACTTACACCTAGACTTACACCTATACTTACACCTACACTTACACCTATACTTACACCTACACTTACACCTAAACTTACACCTACACTTACACCTAGACTTACACCTACACTTACACCAAGACCTACACCTAGACTTACAGCTTTACTTACACCTAGACTTACACCTAGACTTACACCTATACTTACACCTAGACTTACACCTAGCCTTACAACTAGACTTACACCTATACTTACACCTATACTTACACCTAGACATACACCTAGACTTACACCTAGACTTACACCTACACTTACACCTAGACTTACACCTAGACTTACACCTAGACCTACACCTAGACTTTCACCTACACTTACACCTACTCTTACACCTAGACTTACACCTATACTTACACCTATACTTACACCTATACTTACACCTAGTCTTACACCTAGACTTACACCTAGACTTACACCTAGACTTACACCTACACTTACACCTAGACTTACACCTAGACTTACACCTAGACTTACACCTACACTTACACCTAGACTTACACCTAGACTTACACCTAGACTTACCCCTACACTTACACCTACACTTACACCTACACTTACACCTAGACTTACACCTATACTTACACCTACACTTACACATAGTCTTACACCTAGACTTACACCTAGACTTACACCTACACTTACACCTAGACTTACACCTAGACTTACACCTAGACTTACACCTACACTTACACCTAGAATTACACCTATACTTACACCTAGACTTACACCTATACTTACACCTAGAATTACACCTACACTTACTCTTAAACTTACACCTAAACTTACACCTAGACTTACACCTAGACTTACACTTAGATTTACAACTAGACTTACACCTATACTTACACCTATACTTACACCTAGTCTTACACCTAGACTTACACCTAGACTTACACCTAGACTTACACCTACACTTACACCTAGACTTACACCTAGACTTACACCTAGAATTACACCTACACTTACACCTAGACTTACACCTATACTTACACCTAGACTTACACCTATACTTACACCTATACTTACACCTAGACTTACTCTTAAACTTCACCTAAACTTACACCTATACTTACACCTAGTCTTACACCTAGACTTACACCTAGACTTACACCTACACTTACACCAAGACTTACACCTACACTTACACCTAGACTTACACCTATACTTACACCTAGACTTACACCTATACTTACACCTAGACTTACACCTAGACTTACTCTTAAACTTACACCTAAACTTACACATAGACTTGCACCTAGACTTACTTCTAGACTTACACCTATACTTACACCTACACTTACACCTACACTTACACCTACACTTACACCTAGACTTACACCTATACTTACACCTACACTTACACCTATACTTACACCTACACTTACACCTAAACTTACACCTACACTTACACCTAGACTTACACCTACACTTACACCAAGACTTACACCTAGACTTACAGCTTTACTTACACCTAGACTTACACCTATACTTACACCTAGACTTACACCTACACTTACACCTAGACTTACACCTACACTTACATCTACACTTACACCTATACTTACACCTAGACTTACACCTAGACTTACACTAGACTTACACCTATACTTACACCTAGACTTACACCTAGCCTTACAACTAGACTTACACCTATACTTACACCTATACTTACACCTATACTTACACCTAGACTTACACCTATACTTACACCTATACTTACACCTACACTTACACCTAGACTTACACCTATACTTACACCTAGACTTACACCTAGACTTACACCTATACTTACACCTACACTTACACCTAGACTTACACCTACACTTACACCTGCACTTACACCTAGACTTACACCTATAGTTACACCTGCACTTACACCTAGACTTACACCTAGACTTACACCTACACTTACACCTAGACTTACACCTACACTTACACCTAGACTTACACCTATACTTACACCTACACTTACACTCTACACTTACACCTACACTTACACCTGCACTTACACCTAGACTTACACCTATAGTTACACCTGCACTTACACCTAGACTTACACCTACACTTACACCTAGACTTACACCTATACTTACACCTACACTTACACCTAGTCTTACACCTAGACTTACACCTAGACTTACACCTACACTTACACCTAGACTTACACCTAGACTTACACCTAGACTTACACCTACACTTACACCTAGACTTACACCTATACTTACACCTAGACTTACACCTATACTTACACCTAGACTTACACCTACACTTACTCTTAAACTTACACCTAAACTTACACCTAGACTTACACCTAGACTTACACCTAGATTTACAACTAGACTTACACCTATACTTACACCTATACTTACACCTAGTCTTACACCTAGACTTACACCTAGACTTACACCTAGACTTACACCTACACTTACACCTAGACTTACACCTAGACTTACACCTAGACTTACCCCTACACTTACACCTAGACTTACACCTATACTTACACCTATACTTACACCTAGTCTTACACCTAGACTTACACCTAGACTTACACCTAGACTTTCACCTACACTTACACCTACACTTACACCTAGAATTACACCTATACTTACACCTACACTTACACCTAGTCTTACACCTAGACTTACACCTAGACTTACACCTAAACTTACACCTACAGTAACACCTAGACTTACACCTAGACTTACACCTATACTTACACCTAGACTTACACCTAGACTTACACCTATATTTACACCTAGACTTACACCTACACTTACACCTAGACTTACAGCTAAACTTACACCTAGACCTACACCTACACTTACACCTAGACTTACACCTAGACTTGCACCTACACTTACACCTAGACTTAAACCTAGACTTACACCTACACTTACACCTAGACTTACACCTAGACTTGCACCTACACTGACACCTAGACTTAAACCTAGACTTACACCTATACTTACACCTACACTTACACCTAGACTTACACCTATACTTACACCTAGACTTACACCTAGACTTACACCTAGACTTACACCTACACTTACACCTAGACTTACACCTAGACTTACACCTAGACTTACACCTACACTTACACCTAGACTTACACCTAGACTTACACCTAGACTTACACCTACACTTACACCTAGACTTACACCTATACTTACACCTAGACTTACACCTACACTTACACCTACACTTACACCTAGACTTACACCTAGACTTACACCTAGACTTACACTTAGACTTACACCTAGACTTACACCTACACTTACACCTAGACTTACACCTAGACTTACACCTAGACTTACACCTACACTTGCACCTAGACTTACACCTATACTTACACCTAGACTTACACCTATACTTACACCTACACTTACACCTAGACTTACTCTTAAACTTACACCTAAACTTACACCTATACTTACACCTAGTTTTACACCTAGACTTACACCTAGACTTACACCTACACTTACACCTAGACTTACACCTACACTTACACCTAGACTTACACCTACACTTACACCTAAACTACACCTATACTTACACCTAGACTTACACCTATACTTACACCTAGACTTACACCTAGACTTACTCTTAAACTTACACCTAAACTTACACCTAGACTTGCACCTAGACTTACTTCTAGACTTACACCTATACTTACACCTACACTTACACCTACACTTACACCTACACTTACACCTACACTTACACCTAGACTTACACCTATACTTACACCTACACTTACACCTATACTTACACCTACACTTACACCTAAACTTACACCTACACTTACACCTAGACTTACACCTACACTTACACCAAGACCTACACCTAGACTTACAGCTTTACTTACACCTAGACTTACACCTAGACTTACACCTATACTTACACCTAGACTTACACCTAGCCTTACAACTAGACTTACACCTATACTTACACCTATACTTACACCTAGACATACACCTAGACTTACACCTAGACTTACACCTACACTTACACCTAGACTTACACCTAGACTTACACCTAGACCTACACCTAGACTTTCACCTACACTTACACCTACTCTTACACCTAGACTTACACCTATACTTACACCTACACTTACACCTAGTCTTACACCTAGACTTACACCTAGACTTACACCTACACTTACACCTAGACTTACACCTAGACTTACACCTAGACTTACACATACACTTACACCTAGACTTACACCTATACTTACACCTAGACTTACACCTATACTTACACTTAGACTTACACCTACACTTACTCTTAAACTTACACCTAAACTTACACCTAGACTTACACCTAGACTTACACCTAGATTTACAACTAGACTTACACCTATACTTACACCTATACTTACACCTAGTCTTACACCTAGACTTACACTTAGACTTACACCTAGACTTACACCTACACTTACACCTAGACTTACACCTAGACTTACACCTAGACTTACACCTACACTTACACCTAGACTTACACCTAGACTTACACCTAGACTTACCCCTACACTTACACCTACACTTACACCTACACTTACACCTAGACTTACACCTATACTTACACCTACACTTACATCTAGTCTTACACCTAGACTTACACCTAGACTTACACCTACACTTACACCTAGACTTACACCTAGACTTACACCTAGACTTACACCTACACTTACACCTAGACTTACACCTATACTTACACCTAGACTTACACCTATACTTACACCTAGAATTACACCTACACTTACTCTTAAACTTACACCTAAACTTACACCTAGACTTACACCTAGACTTACACTTAGATTTACAACTAGACTTACACCTATACTTACACCTATACTTACACCTAGTCTTACACCTAGACTTACACCTAGACTTACACCTAGACTTACACCTACACTTACACCTAGACTTACACCTAGACTTACACCTAGAATTACACCTACACTTACACCTAGACTTACACCTATACTTACACCTAGACTTACACCTATACTTACACCTATACTTACACCTAGACTTACTCTTAAACTTCACCTAAACTTACACCTATACTTACACCTAGTCTTACACCTAGACTTACACCTAGACTTACACCTACACTTACACCTAGACTTACACCTACACTTACACCAAGACTTACACCTACACTTACACCTAGACTTACACCTATACTTACACCTAGACTTACACCTATACTTACACCTAGACTTACACCTAGACTTACTCTTAAACTTACACCTAAACTTACACCTAGACTTGCACCTAGACTTACTTCTAGACTTACACCTATACTTACACCTACACTTACACCTACACTTACACCTACACTTACACCTAGACTTACACCTATACTTACACCTACACTTACACCTATACTTACACCTACACTTACACCTAAACTTACACCTAAACTTACACCTATACTTACACCTAGTCTTACACCTAGACTTACACCTAGACTTACACCTACACTTACACCTAGACTTACACCTACACTTACACCTAGACTTACACCTACACTTACACCTAGACTTACACCTATACTTACACCTAGACTTACACCTATACTTACACCTATACTTACACCTAGACTTACTCTTAAACTTACACCTAAACTTACACCTAGACTTGCACCTAGACTTACTTCTGACTTACACCTATACTTACACCTACACTTACACCTACACTTACACCTACACTTACACCTAGACTTACACCTATATTTACACCTACACTTACACCTATACTTACACCTAGACTTACACCTACACTTACACCTAGACTTACACCTACACTTACATCTACACTTACACCTATACTTACACCTAGACTTACACCTAGACTTACACCTAGACTTACACCTATACTTACACCTAGACTTACACCTAGCCTTACAACTAGAATTACACCTATACTTACACCTATACTTACACCTAGACTTACACCTAGACTTACACCTAGACTTACACCTATACTTACACCTACACTTACACCTACACTTACACCTACACTTACACCTAGACTTACACCTATATTTACACCTACACTTACACCTATACTTACACCTAGACTTACACCTACACTTACACCTAGACTTACACCTACACTTACATCTACACTTACACCTATACTTACACCTAGACTTACACCTACACTTACACCTAGACTTACACCTAGACTTACACCTAGACTTACACCTAGACTTTCACCTACACTTACACCTACACTTACACCTAGAATTACACCTATACTTACACCTACACTTACACCTAGTCTTACACCTAGACTTACACCTAGACTTACACCTAAACTTACACCTACAGTAACACCTAGACTTACACCTAGACTTACACCTATACTTACACCTAGACTTACACCTAGACTTACACCTATATTTACACCTAGACTTACACCTACACTTACACCTAGACTTACAGCTAAACTTACACCTAGACTTACACCTACACTTACACCTAGACTTACACCTAGACTTGCACCTACACTTACACCTAGACTTAAACCTAGACTTACACCTACACTTACACCTAGACTTACACCTAGACTTGCACCTACACTGACACCTAGACTTAAACCTAGACTTACACCTATACTTACACCTACACTTACACCTAGACTTACACCTACACTTACACCTAGACTTACACCTAGACTTACACCTATACTTACACCTAGACTTACACCTAGACTTACACCTAGACTTATACCTACACTTACACCTAGACTTACACCTAGACTTACACCTAGACTTACACCTACACTTACACCTAGACTTACACCTAGACTTACACCTAGACTTACACCTACACTTACACCTAGACTTACACCTATACTTACACCTAGACTTACACCTACACTTACACCTACACTTACACCTAGACTTACACCTAGACTTACACCTAGACTTACACCTAGACTTACACCTAGACTTACACCTAGACTTACACCTACACTTACACCTAGACTACACCTAGACTTACACCTAGACTTACACCTACACTTGCACCTAGACTTACACCTATACTTACACCTAGACTTATACCTATACTTACACCTACACTTACACCTAGACTTACTCTTAAACTTACACCTAAACTTACACCTATACTTACACCTAGTCTTACACCTAGACTTACACCTAGACTTACACCTACACTTACACCTAGACTTACACCTACACTTACACCTAGACTTACACCTACACTTACACCTAGACTACACCTATACTTACACCTAGACTTACACCTATACTTACACCTAGACTTACACCTAGAATTACTCTTAAACTTACACCTAAACTTACACCTAGACTTGCACCTAGACTTACTTCTAGACTTACACCTATACTTACACCTACACTTACACCTACACTTACACCTACACTTACACCTACACTTACACCTAGACTTACACCTATACTTACACCTACACTTACACCTATAATTACACCTACACTTACACCTAAACTTACACCTACACTTACACCTAGACTTACACCTACACTTACACCAAGACTTACACCTAGACTTACAGCTTTACTTACACCTAGACTTACTCCTAGACTTACACCTATACTTACACCTAGACTTACACCTAGCCTTACAACTAGACTTACACCTATACTTACACCTATACTTACACCTAGACTTACACCTAGACTTACACCTAGACTTACACCTACACTTACACCTAGACTTACACCTAGACTTACACCTAGACTTACACCTAGACTTTCACTTACACTTACACCTACTCTTACACCTAGACTTACACCTATACTTACACCTACACTTACACCTAGTCTTACACCTAGACTTACACCTAGACTTACACCTACACTTACACCTAGACTTACACCTAGACTTACACCTAGACTTACACCTACACTTACACCTAGACTTACACCTATACTTACACCTAGACTTACACCTATACTTACACTTAGACTTACACCTACACTTACTCTTAAACTTACACCTAAACTTACACCTAGACTTACACCTAGACTTACACCTAGATTTACAACTAGACTTACACCTATACTTACACCTATACTTACACCTAGTCTTACACTTAGACTTACACCTAGACTTACACCTAGACTTACACCTACACTTACACCTAGACTTACACCTAGACTTACACCTAGACTTACACCTACACTTACACCTAGACTTACACCTAGACTTACACCTAGACTTACCCTACACTTACACCTACACTTACACCTACACTTACACCTAGACTTACACCTATACTTACACCTACACTTACACATAGTCTTACACCTAGACTTACACCTAGACTTACACCTACACTTACACCTAGACTTACACCTAGACTTACACCTAGACTTACACCTACACTTACACCTAGACCACCTATACTTACACCTAGACTTACACCTATACTTACACCTAGACTTACACCTACACTTACTCTAAACTTACACCTAAACTTACACCTAGACTTACACCTAGACTTACACTTAGATTTACAACTAGACTTACACCTATACTTACACCTATACTTACACCTAGTCTTACACCTAGACTTACACCTAGACTTACACCTAGACTTACACCTACACTTACACCTAGACTTACACCTAGACTTACACCAAGAATTACACCTACACTTGCACCTAGACTTACACCTATACTTACACCTAGACTTACACCTATACTTACACCTAGACTTACACCTAGACTTACTCTTAAACTTACACCTAAACTTACACCTATACTTACACCTAGTCTTACACCTAGACTTACACCTACACTTACACCTAGACTTACACCTACACTTACACCAAGACTTACACCTACACTTACACCTAGACTTACACCTATACTTACACCTAGACTTACACCTATACTTACACCTAGACTTACACCTAGACTTACTCTTAAACTTACACCTAAACTTACACCTAGACTTGCACCTAGACTTACTTCTAGACTTACACCTATACTTACACCTACACTTACACCTACACTTACACCTACACTTACACCTAGACTTACACCTATACTTACACCTACACTTACACCTATACTTACACCTACACTTACACCTAAACTTACACCTACACTTACACCTAGACTTACACTACACTTACACCAAGACTTACACCTAGACTTACAGCTTTACTTACACCTAGACTTACACCTATACTTACACCTAGACTTACACCTACACTTACACCTAGACTTACACCTACACTTACATCTACACTTACACCTATACTTACACCTAGACTTACACCTAGACTTACACCTAGCCTTACAACTAGACTTACACCTATACTTACACCTATACTTACACCTAGACTTACACCTAGACTTACACCTATACTTACACCTACACTTACACCTAGACTTACACCTATACTTACACCTAGACTTACACCTAGACTTACACCTAGACTTACACTATACTTACACCTACACTTACACCTAGACTTACACCTACACTTACACCTGCACTTACACCTAGACTTACACCTATAGTTACACCTGCACTTACACCTAGACTTACACCTAGACTTACACTACACTTACACCTAGACTTACACCTACACTTACACCTAGACTTACACCTATACTTACACCTACACTTACACCTAGACTTACACCTACACTTACACCTGCACTTACACCTAGACTTACACCTATAGTTACACCTGCACTTACACCTAGACTTACACCTACACTTACACCTAGACTTACACCTATACTTACACCTACACTTACACCTAGTCTTACACCTAGACTTACACCTAGACTTACACCTACACTTACACCTAGACTTACACCTAGACTTACACCTAGACTTACACCTACACTTACACCTAGACTTACACCTACACTTACACCTAGACTTACACCTAGACTTACACCTAGACTTACACCTACACTTACACCTAGACTTACACCTATACTTACACCTAGACTTACACCTATACTTACACCTAGACTTACACCTATACTTACACCTACACTTACACCTAGACTTACACCTATACCTACACCTACACTTACACCTAGACTTACACCTATACTTACACCTAGACTTACACCTAGATTTACAACTAGACTTACACCTATACTTACACCTATACTTACACCTAGTCTTACACCTAGACTTACACCTAGACTTACACCTAGACTTACACCTACACTTACACCTAGACTTACACCTAGACTTACACCTAGACTTACCCCTACACTTACACCTAGACTTACACCTATACTTACACCTAGACTTACACCTACACTTACACCTAGACTTACACCTAGACTTACAACTAGACTTACACCTACACTTACACCTAGACTTACACCTATACTTACACCTAGACTTACACCTATACTTACACCTAGACTTACACCTAGACTTACACTTACACTTACACCTAGACTTACACCTAGACTTACACCTACACTTACAAATACACTTACACCTAGACTTACACCTATACTTACACCTACACTTACACCTAGACTTACACCTAGACTTACACCTAGACTTACACCTATACTTACACCTACACTTACACCTATACTTACACCTATACTTACACCTAGACTTACACCTAAACTTACACCTATACTTACACCTAGACTTACACCTACACTTACACCTAGACCTACACCTAGACTTACACCTATACTTACACCTAGACTTACACCTATACTTACACCTATACTTACACCCAGACTTACACCTATACTTACACCTACACTTACACCTGGACTTACACCTAGACTTACACCTATACTTACACCTAGACTTACACCTAGACTTACACCTAGGCTTACACCTATACTTACACCTAGTCTTACACCTAGATTTACAACTAGACTTACACCTATACTTACACCTATACTTACACCTAGTCTTACACCTAGACTTACACCTAGACTTACACCTACACTTACACCTAGACTTACACCTAGACTTACACCTAGACTTACACCTACACTTACACCTAAACTTACACCTATACTTACACCTAGACTTACACCTATACTTACACCTAGACTTACACCTAGACTTACTCTTAAACTTACACCTAAACTTACACCTAGACTTACACCTAGACTTACACCTACACTTACACCTAGACTTACACCTAGACTTACACCTAGACTTACACCTACACTTACACCTAAACTTACACCTATACTTACACCTAGACTTACACCTACACTTACACCTAAACTTACACCTATACTTACACCTAGACTTACACCTATACTTACACCTAGACTTACACCTAGACTTACTCTTAAACTTACACCTAAACTTACACCTAGACTTACACCTAGACTTACACCTAGATTTACAACTAGACTTACACCTATACTTACACCTACACTTACACCTAGACTTACACCTAGAATTACTCCTAGACTTACACCTACACTTATACCTAGACTTACACCTATACTTACACCTAGACTTACACCTATACTTACACCTAGACTTACACCTAGACTTACTCTTAAACTTACACCTAAACTTACACCTATACTTACACCTAGTCTTACACCTAGACTTACACCTAGACTTACCCCTACACTTACACCTAGACTTACACCTACACTTACACCTAGACTTACACCTACACTTACACCTAGACTTACACCTATACTTACACCTAGACTTACCCTATACTTACACCTAGACTTACACCTAGACTTAGTCTTAAACTTACACCTAAACTTACACCTAGACTTGCACCTAGACTTACTTCTAGACTTACACCTATATTTACACCTACACTTACACTTACACTTACACTACACTTACACCTAGACTTACACCTATACTTACACCTACACTTACACCTATACTTACACCTACACTTACACCTAAACTTACACCTAAACTTACACCTATACTTACACCTAGTCTTACACCTAGACTTACACCTAGACTTACACCTACACTTACACCTAGACTTACACCTACACTTACACCTAGACTTACACCTACACTTACACCTAGACTTACACCTATACTTACACCTAGACTTACACCTATACTTACACCTAGACTTACACCTAGACTTACTCTTAAACTTACACCTAAACTTACACCTAGACTTGCACCTAGACTTACTTCTAGACTTACACCTATACTTACACCTACACTTACACCTACACTTACACCTACACTTACACCTAGACTTACACCTATATTTACACCTACACTTACACCTATACTTAC
>CALNHX010012317.1:0-25981 GCA_940337035.1 Agriotes lineatus
TTTATTTTCTAATTTCTAAATTAAAAAGTTGAGGTGGTTGAAACAATAAAGAAGCCGACCTGCGATTAATTAATAAAATTAAGCAATGGTAGTAAAAATTGCAGATCTACCCACACCACGGCAGCTCTGAAAACTCTTTACTCACCGCGATGGCCCTAGATAACTCAAATTTCGGCGGCCTTGGATCGTAGGTTCAAACCATCAGCTGTGTACTCTGGAATGTCTTCAAAAAAGGAAAGGAAATGGAAATGGGCCCCAGAAATCAAAAGATTTCAAATAATAAGTGGAAATAAACTGCAAGTGACTAGCATTTAATTAATAAATAATAAAAAGTCTTGAAGTGTCAGTAATAAATTATCAGAATAATTAAAATGCAAATAATGTGATAACAAAGTTGTGTACGTTAACTGAAGGTTGCGACACGCATAAAATCAAGAACCCCTTTCGGGTTATTTTAATAACTTTAACAAATTATTCGTGGGATAAGCTTATCACAGTCATTTAATAAATCCTTCTGTTTAGGCTATTGAAAATAAAAAAAGCGTGACTGTACCTTTTACAGAGGGTCTGTTCAGGGTGGAGCTTGTAATGGACTGTATGAATTTAATTTGGACAGTTGCAAAAATATCTTAGGGGTGCAGGAATTAAAAAGGGGTGCAAACCAACGGTCTCGTGCGGTCTCACACGAGATGATGTACCAAAAAAGACCTGGGGCCGTTGGTCAGCGTGACACAGTGAAACAAGACTTCAAACTGTATGTTTATTGACTAGAATATTTTTCTATTTATACATATATAAATACTGACTTAGCTTACAAAGTTTAATATTTGCCCTAGTTTCAGCTCGCATATGCACTTGCGTATTCAATTTCATAACAAACAAACTTGCAGAGTGCAGAATTGCAGGCTATTCACCGGTCATTCGAGCACTGATTACATTACTGCTGACGCTTTGTTAAGCATTTTCCGTATGCGATATGTGTTTGTGAAATATTCGCCTAATTAAATTAAAAGGATTAAAATTTATGTTTGGTTCCTAAACATTCTGCCGAGCGACAAAGGGCCGGGATGGTGTGGCTGAGGCTGTCTCTCCATCTTCTTCGTCAGGTGGCAGTGGTTGTAACCTGAAGCTCTCTAACGGGTCTGACTTTGGGCGTGGCTGCGGTTTCCTATTCTTTCTCCAGCACTTCCATAATGTCCAGATGATACAAACTGATACCAAGATACCGATTGTAGTACCAGTGTTCACCATGATGGTATGTTGATGGTGCCACAATGGATATTCCTGATGTAGCTGCAACTCGTCCTCTTCTTCTTGTAGGCGTTGAAAATGATCGGACGGTAGCAACACAGGTTCCTCCATTTGCAGTTGAGGGTGGGTGCTCGTATTCTGCAAAGTAGTGTTAATAATTACTTGCATTGGTTTGTTGAACCCAGCTACGACAGGAATAGTAGTGAATAGCTGAGTATGCAAGGTAGTCCGTTTGGTGTATATAGTACAATCTGGGGATATCTGGATTATGCCAACATCTTGAATCTTCACATCTTCTCGATTCCCGCTGCATTGTACTGCTGCTGTTGTGGGTTGATTGGGAATAAACAACCATGTATTCGCTGCGTACAGTTTCTTCCATACCAGGGTCTTAACTGTAAACTGATGGACCAAACATTTGATCTTGTTTAATCGTTGATAGATTTCGTCAATGATGCAATTAGGATTGTCTTCAATACTTCGAACGGCGGATGGCCTACATAGGTAAAGATGTTTTCCTATTGACTCGATCTCCTTTAACTTGTCCTCTTGGATTTCAAAATAGGTTTGTTCGTTGTAGTTGATAGCTAAGAACTCCATTGGCAAGTTCAGTGATGCGTAGGTTCCATTTCCTTTCTTTACTGGAATAGGAGTTGGTTTTATCAAGTTGTATTCCCGCTTCACAGTTATGTGAAAATAACTGAAGATCTCGATTGATTCATTGTTGAAGCTAACTTCCATCTTGTGCGTTGGCGTAGTAAGAATCTCTAGGTTTGCTGGAAGATTGACCATTGCATTAGTCATTATTCTGTCAAACTGTGACGATGGAATAAATTGCATGATGTCTGCCCTTTTAAATTTTACATTTAGAAGTTGTTTGTACTTCTCACCCATCTCTTGTAAGTAGTTGGTGGCCATCTGATATGATGTCAACACATGTATGTTTAGCTTGTTGTCGTCCGTCTTCTTGTACCAAGGTTCCATCTCATTGATTGCTAGCAACCCTTCATTGAGTTTTCTTCGAAAATTATCCAACTTCTGGGATATTCTGACTTCAGTCTCATTTAGAGTTGCTGGAGTTGACAACATGATCTTCGTCTGACGATTAGATGAATGTATTAATTCTAGTTGATTTTTCTCCAGTGATTCGATGTCATGGTAGACTTCATCGTTGACTCCAAACACTGAGGTTAGTAGTTGCCCTAATAATCCTCGCTTGGTTCTGACATCTTGACTATAAATGCTTCTCATATTCCAGATGATCTGTCTTTGCTGCTCTCTCAGGTGATGATTTAATTCTTTGCAATGGGATTCTGCAGATAATACCAGTGCCTTGTCGCATAAGGTATTCATTTGTTGGATTGTCTTGTTTATATCTTCTTCATCTACTTGGATGCTGGAGATGTTCACTGCTACTTCGATCCTGAAGTTTCCCCTCGAGAGTTTTGCGTGGCCAAGTTCTTCAATGAATAGGCCAGGTGACGGATACTTTACTGTATACGATCCCTTGGTTGCCGAAATTATGGTGCATAACGTAAGTAAGAGTGTTATAGTTTTTGTTACTGTTGACACTCCACTACCCCTGCTTTGCTTTCTACTTCCTCCCTCTTCCTCCTGTCTTGGTAACGGAACGAGCTTGGTAATAGGACGCTTGAGAATTGTGTCTCCCTTTGTCTTAACGGTTGCAACTCTGACAATGCCATCTGTACCTGGATGCACTTCTGTCACTCTTGCTAAAGGCCATCGATTGGGAGGACTGTTTTCATCCTTTTGTAACACTAGATCCCCTACTTGCAAATTCTCTTCCTTCGAAGTCCATTTCGTTCTGCGTTGTAACCCAGATAGGTATTCCTTAGACCATATTTTCCAAAAGTCGTTTTTCAACTTTTGAAGTAGTTTCCATCTTGTCAGTGTTTCTGAATGTATTTCTAATGGTGGTTCATTTGGTGTTATAAGTTCCCTTCCAATTAGAAAATGACCAGGGGTCAACGCTACCACATCGTTGGGATCTGTGGTTAATGGACAAAGTGGTCTCGAATTGAGACATGCCTCTATTTGGTACAGGAGGGTCGATAGTTCTTCAAACGTGAGGGTACTGTTCCCTACAATCCTTTTCATGTGATACTTTGTTGACTTCACCGCTGCTTCCCAGATTCCTCCGAAGTGGGGAGTTGCCGGTGGAATAAAGTGCCACTGGATACCTTCTTGAGTAAGTTTTTCTTGAACGCTAAAGTCTCCTAGAGTTTTCTTGAAGTCCTTCTGCAGAACTCTATTTGCTCCTACAAATGTGGTTCCGTTATCGCTATAGATATGAAGGCATGTTCCTCTTCTGGATGTAAATCTTCTGAAGGCTGCCAAAAAGGCGTTTGTTGTTAGATCACTGACAGCCTCCAAATGAACTGCTTTGGTAGCCAAACATACAAAGATGACAATATATCCTTTGTATGACTTATTCCCTCTTCCTTTTGCGGTTCTGATTTGTATTGGCCCTGCATAATCCAGGCCAGTGTGAGAAAATGGCAGGGACGGCGTTACTCTAGGCTCAGGTAAATTGCCCATGAGTTGCTGCAACGGTTGTCTTCTGAATGCAAAACATTTCATACAGGTGTGAATTTCTTTGCGTATTATTTTCTTCACATTGATGATCCAGAATTTTCTACGGATGTATGCTGCTGTAGCTTGACTTCCGCCATGTAGCAGTTTCTGATGGACGTCTCTCACTATTAGGTGGGCTAGATGACTATTATGGGGAATGAGAATAGGATGTTTCTCATTATATGGCAACATTGAATTTTGAAGTCGTCCTCCCACTCTAAGAGTTCCTTCATCATCGATGAATGGTCGTAATGGTGCCAAGGAACTTTTTGTGTGAACCGAGATGTTTTTCTTCAAGGTTTGAATCTCTGTTGCCCAGCTGCGTGCTTGCACTATACGGATGATTTGAATGAGGCAATTGTTGAGTTCTGCTGCCGTAGGGTATTCGGTCGGAAACTGTTGTCTTCTGCATTTTTGAGCAAACCTGTTACAGTATGCAGTGACCCGCAGTAACTTCTGCAGTGACGAATATTTGGACAAGATGTCCAATTCTTCTTTTGATGCGATAAACGCTTGGACTTGGTGAATCTTTTCCTCTTCTGTAGCTGTTATGGGAATAGTTATTTCCGTCAGTGGCAAAGGATTAGTTCGTAACCATTGCGGCCCGTTCCACCACAATAGATGATGCTGTAGTTTGACAGGAGTGAGCCCTCGGGATACAGCGTCTGCTGGATTGTCCTCTGAGCGCACATGATGTCAATTTTCGCTGGGGGTTACTTCCAATATTTCTGTTACCCTGTTTGCAACAAATGTTTTCCATTTCTCCGGACCTGCTCTTATCCAGGATAAGGTTATCATGGAATCTGACCACGCGAAGATGGAGATGCTGGGGATGTCCAGTGCACTAATAGCTTCCTTCAACATTTTTGCTGCTAACGATGCAGCACATAACTCCAGCCTTGGCAACGTTTTCTTCATTTTTATAGGTGCAACCTTTGACTTGGCTGTCAATAGACTTATTTGAATGCGTCCGTCTTGAGACATTACCCTGCTGTAAATTACAGCACCGTAAGCTTTTTCCGACGCATCACAGAATGCATGCAGCTCCATTTCCCGGATGCTGCTGTGGTACCCTAACCATCTTGGAATGGATATGCCTTCAACCAATGGTAACTCTTCTTGAAACTGCTTCCACTCGTTCATTATTTCTGTGGCCACTGGTTGATCCCATGATTGCTGTTGTACCCAAAGTTGTTGAATTATTAATTTGGCTTTTATTACAATTGGCGCTAACCATCCTAATGGGTCAAACAAACGGGATATTTCTGACAAGATTACCCTCTTTGTAGGATTTGCATCAGCTCGAAGACTGACTCGAAACTTAAATTCGTCTGCCTTTGGACTCCAGTGTACTCCCAAGGTTTTCCTTGTTTCTCCTTCGTCGATCTCGAGTAAATTCTTGTCCTGTAAGTTATCTGGCAATTCTTCAACAAGAGCTGGGCTGTTGCTTGCCCATTTTCTGAGGGTAAACCCTCCATTTTTTAACATATTGATTAGACTTACTTGGAGATGCCTTGCTTCTTCTACGGAGTCAGTTCCCGACATTAAATCATCCACGTAGAAGTCCTTGGTTGCTACTTCTGCAGCCATTGGGTATATTTGTCTTTCATCCTCGGCTAGCTGCAAAAGGGTACGGATTGCCAGGTATGGTGCTGCTGTTGTTCCATAAGTTACAGTGGTGAGTTTAAATTCTTGAATAGGTTCGTCTGGAGAAAACCGCCATACTATCCTTTGGAGGTCCTGATCTTCTTCGGCTATCTTAATCTGACGATACATCTTTTCAATATCTGCCGAAAAAACAAATTTGTGTTTTCTCCACCTCAGCAGGATATGCTTCAAATCTTGTTGTAGTCTTGGTCCAGCAGTCATTAGCTGGTTTAAGCTAAGTCCAGTAGTGGTTTTTGAGGAAGCATCATAGACTACCCTTAATTTCGTGGTTGTGCTGTCTTCCTTTACTACTGCTTGATGATGGATGAAGTAGGTTTTTCGTAGATTGGCTCCTGGTTGAACGCGTTTCATATGTCCTAGTTCTAAGTATTCCTTCATAAAGGTTTTGTATTCTTTACCTAGAACTTTATCTTCTTCTAACCGTTTCTCCAGTTGAATGAACCGTGCAATTGCCTTTTTTCTTGAATCCCCAAGCTTTTCTATTGGTTCCTTGAACGGAATTTTCACTGTATATGTACCATCAGCATTTCTCTGGTGGTTGCAGTTGTAGAATTCTTCACATTCCTTGTCTTCGTTGGACATCATCTTTTCTGGTACAACTTCTTCAATCTCCCAAAATTTTGTGAGTTGTTCATCTTCTGCAGCACATGCGACCATGCTAAGAATTTTCCTTTCTTCTGATGGTGCTGTTGAATTCCCCGTGATGATCCATCCAAGTTCCGTGTTTTGCGCTAACAGGCCTCCGTTGAATTTTCGTACTCCTTCCAAAATGATTTCCTTGTAGATGTCTGCTCCTAGGATAACGTCTATTGGTCCAGGTTTCTGAAATAGTGGATCAGCCAACACCATATTCTTACAGTCCTGAAGTTGATAGTTTTCGACTGGTTTTTCTGGAAGTGACTTGGTTAGCTGTGGCAGTATCAGCATCTCACATGTGGTTGTGTAGTTGCTTGGAAATCGTGGACTTAGGTTTACAGTTAATCGTCCTCGGGCTGTACCTGCTCCTTTCTTGCCTAATCCAGAAATGTGCACTCTCACCTTTTCTTCTGGTAGACCCAGCGTTTGAGCTGCATCTCCTGTGATGAATGATGCCTGTGATCCGGAGTCTATCAGGGCTCTGAGATACTCCAAACTCCCTGAGGATGACTGGACCTTAATTAGGGCGTAGGTCGTATCTGTTCCTTATAATGAACCATGCAGACTCGTAATTGGCTTCAGTTGCCTCCAGGTGTTGCACTAACTTGCTGGCTTCGCCTCGTAACTGTGACTTTAAGTAATGCATTTTTTCCGCCTTACTTAGTCGTGAATTTTCATGAACAATTCTTCGGAAAATATCATGAAAGCTAGGCCATGCTTCGTAGGTCCCTTCAAAAAATGGAATTTTAAGAGTAGGCAACACTATATTCGCATGGCTGTGTTTCTTGACACTTTAAACCTCTCCATCCTGGATGTGTTGGTACAGGACTACAATTATTTCGTTGACCATCTTCTTGGTCTCACGGAACTCCTTGTCGTCGTAGCTACCGTGGGATAGTATCTCCTCGTTTAGAACTCTGATGTCATCCCAATCATCCTTAAAATTCTTAATGTTGTATTCACAATACCTTTTACTGCATTCCTCATTCAACCTATTCCAGACTTCCTGAATGTCGCTTTGGAGTCAATTCACCTTGATCTGTAGCCTTCTTATTCGAAACTGTCCCTCCTTGTCAGCACGTGCGGTCGTATCTTCTTTTGGTCCAGCTGGCTGCTGTGAACTTTCACCTAGTGTGGCTAGATTTTCTTCGCACTGGTCGAGCAGGGCAACCCCTTCATTGTAAACGTCTTTGGTTTGCTGAAAAAAAATGTTTTTAAAATAAGGGTGTTCTTCCTCGACTTCCTTCGCCAGGTCTGAATGGTTGGCCTCAAATTCTTCCCAAAGTTGTTTTAGGGTGGATCTGCGAGCGGTGATATATGCTGCATTTTTTCTTGATGGGCCATCCTTCCTCACGTTGATAATCTGCCTGCGAATGGATTCTGCTAAATCTTCTTGGGTTGTAAAAATCTCCCTTCGCTGCGCCATCGTAACGGTCTTGTTCGATGAGGGCTGGTACGTTTTAAGGGATCACTGGACCAAATACTAGGGACAGGAACGTTGAAAGGCTCGAAATATCAAATACTAGGGGCAGGAACGTTTTAATGGCTCGAAGGACCAAAATACTAGGGGCAGGAACGTTTTAATGGCTTGAAGGACCAAAATGTTCAGGGTGGAGCTTGTAATGAACTGTATGAATTTAATTTGGACAGTTGCAGGAATATCTTAGGGGTGCAGGAATTAAAAAGGGGTGCAAACCAACGGTCTCGTGCGGTCTCATACGAGATGATGTACCAAAAAAGACCTGGGGCCGTTGGTCAGCGTGACACAGTGAAACAAAACTTCAAACTGTATGTTTATTGACTAGAATATTTTTCTATTTATACATATAAAAATACTGACTTAGCTTACAAAGTTTAATATTTGCCCTAGTTTCAGCTCGCATATGCACTTGCGTATTCAATTTCATAACAAACAAACTTGCAGAGTGCAGAATTGCAGGCTGTTCACCGGTAATTCGAGCACTGATTACATTACTGCTGACGCTTTGTTAAGCATTTTCCGTATGCAATATGTGTTTGTGAAATATTCGCCTAATTAAATTAAAAGGATTAAAATTTATGTTTGGTTCCTGAACATACTGTAATTAGGTAAGTTGTAGTTTTCACTTCCATCTTGTATTTTCCACGTCTCTGTGAGAATAATAATGTCAAATTTTGTTCTTAATGCTTCCAGTTGAATTAAGAGTTCATCATAATTTTTATTAGTACTTCGTATGTTCATCTGAAAAATTAAGATTAAATCATTACTCCCCCCAAAAATATTATTGAATTGATTTATATCACACTTACTTGTGCCGTTTATATTGTAATCAATATCAAAAAAGTTATTCATACTGCAATTGAAAATAAACTGTTAATTTGTAGTTAATCAGAAAAAATTAAATATATGAATGAATAAAGAAAAAAGGTAGTTAGATCTAAGAACTAAATTAATAATGTAATTAAACTTAGTAAGTTACGTTTAACCGCAGTGCAGCATCTGGCCTCATTTATCTACATCACTTTCTATTTTCATCAAATCCTGGTAAGTTATCAGGTTATCACTTTATTCACCCCTCCGTTAACCTTTATACATATCACACCATTGAAAGTCCACACATTTCTTACACCAAATCTGTTGATAGCTGACTTCAAAATGTCCACTCGCATGGCTGTTAAATCTTTAATTAGTAAACCGGAATCTTTCAATATGGACCTATTGCGAAAAACCGAGTCACGTAAATATCGATTTACAAATTTTACTAGAATGGGCCTTGGTTTGTTATTCATGTTTCTTCCAACACGATGCCTAATATCAATAGCATGAACTGGAACTGGAATCATATGTTATTCTTTTGGAAGCCATCTTAGATTCCTTCTAGTGACTGCAATTATACGAGCAATTTGTGATTGATTTTGATATTTATTTTTAAATAGCGATTATTTCGAAATAATGTTAACGGATTTTTGAAAGCATCAGTTATTTTGAAACCTTTCTCTAGTTTCAGAAAATCGCATATGGTAAGAACTAACATATTCGACACTTTGTCTAAGTATATAAGAAATCTCTGATCAAGTTCCTCTGGAAGTTTCGATGGTTCTAAATGGGTTTAAAACTAATCAAGTAAGGCAATTCCTCTTCATGTATGTCAAATAACGCACTCGGGAGCAGCGATTCATCCTTTTTGTTTATTTGGAAAAATATTCTACATATTTTTATTGAGCTAATATACAGGGTGTTCCATAACTATACCGACAAACTTTTAGGGGTGGTAGGAGACATCAAAACAAACCTTTTTTGCTTTATAAACATATGTCCAAAAACGCTTCATTTTCGAAATACAGGGTGTTAAAATTTGTAAAAAAAATGGTTCAAACTTATTTCCTCAAAAACGAAGCAAGATACGCAAAACTCTCAAGTGAAAAAAAGTTGTGTTTTTAGTTGCTTCATGTTAAACAAGTTTAAAAATTCAAAAAAAAAACACTGGGTGTTATTTTTTGTGCAAAAACACTAACAGGTTGCCCCGTGAGCACGCCCCTCGAATTACTGTATCAACTGTAATAGATCCAAAAGATGCCTCATAAAGGTGCGAACAAACTGTGAAAATTTCATTATAATCGGCTGAAGCGTTTTTTTCTACAAATTTTAACACCCTGTATCTCGAAAACGAAGCGTTTTCGGACATATGTTTATCAAGCAAAAAATGTTTGTTTTGATGTTCCCTACCACCCCTAATAGTTTGTCGGTATATTTATGGAACACCCTGTCTGTTATTATTTTAATAAGAAATTATATGATAGCGATTCTGATTTCAATCAATATTACCGCCATGGATGAAAGGGAAAGATAACTTATTGGCAGACGTCTTGAACTTTTCTGACAAAAATTATTTAAAGAGGCGGTTAACAAGTACTCATGTCAAAATGTTTGGACCTACGATGACCGAATCTTCGTAAAAATGAATAACAGCATCAAGAGAATAACAACTCCTGAAGGCTTTTGAGTTTTTGATTTTATATTAGTATTGGCGCATTAAAATTATTGTTTTCTAGGAGCTTCGCCGTTTTGGTTGCACTTATTGATTGTCATTAATTAATTTTTCGTAACTCGGTTTTTGTATTCTTAGTTATAAATCAGTTATTGTTATCTTTACCTTTATTTAGAATTGTTATTTGGTAATATGGAATTTACTATAGCCAATATTAATATTAGATCGTTACCTGCTCATATTGGTATTTTTAGAGAATACATTGCAAATAACAACTACAAATTTAACACGGTGATGGAGACGTGGTTATCAGCGATTTTGGGGGACGAGACTATTTTAATTGATGGCTATTCCTTGATTTGAAAAGACAGAACAGGCAAAAGAGGTGGCGGAGTAGCTCTTTATGTAGGTATTGAACTGATTTATAAAACTGTTAATATTACACGTGATATATGTGAGCAGCCTTGAATACAAATCAATTTAAACAAGAAAAATATAGAAATCGGAGTAGCTTATCGTCCTGAATGGATTAAAATCAATAATTTTTTAAGTAGGTAATTGAAAAATCCTATTCAAAAATTATACCTTACTGTGATGAAATAATTTGCACTGGTGATTTTAATATTAATTTACTTATTCATGATACGTCTCAATCAAAATATTTTCTGAATTTTTGCGCTACCTTTAAACTTAACCAAATCATTACAGAACCAACACGTATTACATCAACATCACAAACGTTGTTAGATATAATAATTGTCTCTAATAAAAATTTTGTAATTGAGTCAGGTGTTAAAGAAGTCGAGGATCTAGCAGATCATTCACTTACCTTTTGCAAAATATTAGTTGAATCCGAGTTATCTCCGGTCTCTATTCGAAAGTACAGATATTTTGAACATTTTGATATTGCCACTTTTAATTATCAGCTTGAATCTATACCATGGAACCTTATTTATAGTTTTAATAATATTAATGATAAATTTCAATTTCTAAATCATAACTTGCAAACATTACTTAACGTTCATGCCCCTATTAAAATTGCAAAATTTTCTAAACCCATGGTTAACACACATGGGCGCTCGCAAGTGGGGGCCAGAGGGGGCCATGGCCCCCACTGAGAATTTCGTATGTCTTTTTTTTAATATGAACAAGGCAACCGCGTAACAAATTACAATCACGTAATATGACACCAGGCCGCAACAGTATTCAATGGGTCAATGACTCAATCCCATTTATCCCAATTCTGTTGATCAATGTCCCTGTCCTAGAGGTTGATACAACTTTAGCAGACTTTTATTCAAATTTGTTATCTAATTGTGAGAAGCTTAATATAGAAGGTATATAAACCACGGCTTTGCGGTCGACAAATGCATAGATCTAATTATGAATCCGATTCAACTGAGGATTACTCTAGAAAATCTGTATTTATTCCATATTTAGATCATTTAATTTTTGCTTAAAAACTAGGTTTTCAAAAGAACATGAAATCATAGTCTCTTTATTTAATATACAAAAAATATGCGTTCCTTGGTTGTTAAATCTTTCGTAGCTAAGGTTGGGGATCTCTATGACATCGAAAATTTGGAAAGCAAATTAAATATTTGGGCAGACTATTTAACTCGATCTCAAATAGCTGAAAATATAATCATTGAAGATCTTACAGCTCACTGTAAATTTTTTTCTGCTATCAAAGATAGCTTGAAACTATTTTTCGCTTTGCCTTGTATTACTTGCACAATTGAGCCCTGTTTTATCACCTTATGCAGGATTAAAACTTGGTCAAGATCTACAACAGGGTAAGACAGGATTAAACAAACTTTATATTTACTTAGTACCTTTAATTTAAGCATAACGTGTGATGTGTTTATTTAAAAAAAAGTTACTAGATCTAACTTTCAAAGTAGTTGTAATATGTAGAGTAAGCTGTTTTTTGTCAGTTATACCAAGGCAACTTGTTACTAGTAAATTATTAGAATGTGTCAATACTGTCCCTAAAAGGAAAGTATTAATGGCAGATTCGTTCCCTTTACTTATAGAAGGAACAGTAGCACTTAAATTGTCGTTTAACATATTTCCACGACCAATTGAGTGGACCTTTTATGTACTAGATGTCGATTTGCCCCTTTTAGGATTAGATTTTCTTCAATTCTTTGAACTAGTTATTAATTTCAAAGATAGAACAGTTGCACCTTTGCCTGCACGGATGCCTCATCACTCAAAAGAGCACGGCAATCAACCCGTTCAGCAACATCAGATTCGCAACACACTCGATTCAATTTCTTATAACAGTCCGACAAAATTCGAGGTACACCCGCACCACGTAGAATTCTACCAGGTAGGGTCTATTTATCAAAGAGAGCCTCCTTCATCCAAATTCGCCGTACAAACACGTGACATAAAACCAACAGCGGGCTATGTTCATCAAAGATGGCAACATCCATGGCCAACGACGGTCCGTATACCTGATGCGATGCACATTGCAAACGAATCAACACAGCGTGTTTTATCTCAGTCCACGTGCATATCGACACCCGAGCTTATGCACCCGCAACGGCGCGGGCCGACTCGAATTGATCAACACAAATTTCGTCATCCATCGATTCCTTTGATGCAATCTGCATCTGCAGCCGTCTTATCCACTTATTCAACGCGCACCGTTACTGGTCGTACAGCAACTGTACCCAACCGATACACATGCACCGATTCCTTCGATGCAATCTGCATATCCCCAACCTCCTTGTCCAGTTATTCAGTGCTCACCGCTACCGGTCTTCCAGCAGCAGCAGCTTTACCCAACCGCGGCACATACACCGTCTTCAACATGCATGGACGGTCTTGCTTCTGTACAGTTCGCGCTACTGCATTGACACCCGTCCGTGCGCAGTTTCCGAACATGCTGCTACCAGTTGCAGTCATGCATCCTGCACATTCGCCCCCTACGTCGTGTAACACAGCCCCTTCATTACAGTGGGCATCGCACGACCATCGGCGAGTTTCGGACATGCTTGTTCCACCATCAACATACATGAATGGACCAACTTCAAACAACCTCATTCATCTGCAACCTTCTTCAGGTATACCTCCTGTAGGTATACAGGTACCGATCGCTGCACAACGGCAAGCGTGCATACAACGAGGGACACCGGTAGCGCACACGCTTATATCGTACCCAACCACTCATCCACCGATTGCTGCGATTCCAACTGCACAAGCGCAGCCTCAACTGTATACATCGGTCGCTTGTCTGTAAAAGGGGAAGCATGCGCAGCTGCCTCATTTGCACGCTTCTAGATCCGAACCATTTGATGTTTACCACTCAATTCCAACTCAAATCGCCTATCATCCAGTAACACCAAGTCATCATGTTGTTCCTATGAGCGGTTCGTGCAGTAACCATTCACAGATATTCAGTCATCAACAATCCTCACCACACAACAATCAACACAGTATACAACCAGCATCTTCACCAAACAAAAATATTCCTGGTTCTATTGAACAAGAATATAAATGTCTATTGCGACAGTTTCCGGAATTGCTTGACGATTTTAATATCAATGCACCTGTCAAACATAAGGTCATACATAGAATTATCACGACAGTACCTCCTCGTTTTACTAAATGCAGACGTTTGAATCCTGAGCAATTGTCATTTCTGGAAAAGCATCTGCAAAAGTTATTAAAATCAGGCATTATACAAAGAGCAACAAGCCCTTGGGCAGCAGCCATTCATTTGCCGAAGAAGGCGGACGGTAGCTACAGAGTGTGCGGTGATTATCGACCTTTAAACAGCGTCACAATCCCCGACAGGTTCCCTATACCATTTATTCAAGATTTTACCTACAGAATTCATGGTTCAACGATCTTTTTAAAACTAGACTTAAAAAATGCGTACTATCAGATACCAATTGCTCCTGAGGATACAGATAAAACAGCCATAATAACACCGTTGGGTAGCTATAAATACCTACGAATGAACTTTGGATTACGGAACGCTCAGAGTAGCTGGTCGGCTCTCATGTCGGAAGTTTTTGAAGGGATGAGTTTTGTTTTTTGTTATTTAGTCGACATCCTAGTTTTTAGCGCTAACAGATCAGAACATATTCAACATATCAAAAAAGTATTCGCCAAATTAGTAAACTATGGTTTGTTACTTAACATAAATAAATGTGGTTTTGGTGCCCCTAACTTAAATTTCTTGAGATACACTGTGTGTAAAGAGGGAATCAAACCTCAGGAGTCAAAGGTGGATGCAATCAATTCATTTCCGCCCCCGACTACTCAACGTCAACTCCGAAATTTCATAGGAATGATCACTTATTACTATAAATTCATTCCCAATTGCTCAAGTCTAATCGCACCGTTAATTTCACTAGTGATCGCTGGGAAAGCAACCGATAAACCGGTTCATTTAAACACTTCTCAGTTAGAAACGTTTAACTCAATCAAGTTAGCTCTGGCAAAGGCCACTTTATTAGTTCATCCTATACCAAACGCTGAAATCAGTTTATGGACTGATTCATCTTCCAATGCTATCGCAGGTGTTTTGCAACAATGGCAGGATAAGATGTGGAAACCACTCGCTTTTTGCTCGCGAAAATTAACCTCCGCAGAACAAAAATGTAGCGTATTCTCACGAGAACTGTTAGCTATATATTTCGCAGTTAAAAAATTTCGATATTATACTGATGGTAAACAATATACTATCTTTACTGATCACAAACCTCTCACTTTCGCAATTACTAAATCAACAGGTGACCACTCACCTCGAGAATTAAGAATGTTACAATGCATTTCCCAATTCTGTTCAAACATACAACACGTCAAAGGTACAGATAACGTACTGTTACGGATCATAGTTGCCAGAGACATATTGTGTAGGCAACGATCCTAAAACAAATTTATAAACAGTTCATTATATTGGTTCATAAAACAAACACGCGTTTTATTTCAACCAGTATATACGAACATATTTATGTAAGATATAACGCCCCAAAGGCTCTACTCTTACAATTGGTGACCCCGACGTGATTTGAACACGCAACCTTCTGTAATAATATCTATATTAGTTTTCCTACCTGGCCTCCCTCCCTCTTCTTTTGGGGGAGAGTAATGTTACGGATCATAGTTGCCAGAGACATATTGTGTAGGCAACGATCCTAAAACAAATTTATAAACAGCTCATATTGGTTCATAAAGCAAACACGCGTTTTATTTCAACCAGTATATACGAACATATTTATGTAAGATATAACGCCCCAAACGCTCTACTCTTACAGTACCAACAGACGCTCTAACCAGGGTTTCTTTCGTTGGTCTACAAAATACGATCGATTTCGATGATTTAGCAACAGCTCAACAAGACGATCCTGATTTAGAAGCCTTATTGTCAAACCCAAATTTATCTTTTGCCAAAACAAATTCATTAAAAGGAACTCCTATTTGGGTTGAAACTTCTACGGGCACACAAAGACCGTTCGTTCCACGATCTTTCCGCCGTCAAATATTCGACTCAATCCACCAGTTATCTCATCCCGGAGTTCGCTCATCTAGGAAATTAATAACTAAACGTTATATCTGGCCATCCATGCACAAGGATGTGAAAACGTGGGTGGATACATGTCCTTCCTGTCAAGCAGTTAAAGTAACCAAAACTTCAAAACCTATACTCTATCCATTTGGTGAAACGGATTTCCGCTTCCAACACCTACACATCGATTTAATTCACCTTCCCCAATCGCAACAATACAAATACATTTTAACTATAATTGACCGTTTTACTCGCTGGCCTGAAGCGATTCCGTTAAAATACGCAACTGCAAATGAAATTATTTTAGCAATAACACAAGTTTGGATTGCCCGTTTTGGCATACCAAAATTTCTAACTAATGATAATGCTCCCGTTTTCCTTTCGAAATCATGGTTAGATTTCATGTCCGTTTTAGGAATTAGAAACATCCGTTCAAGCACATACCATCCAATCAGCCAGGGAATCGTTGAACGATTCAATCGTACCTTAAAAAATGCAATCACCGCAACAGGCATTAATGCCTGGCCAGACAACATTCCGTGGATTTTACTTTCTTTACGCTCCAGCATCAAAGAAAACCTGCAAGCATCCCCAGCAGAAATGTTATACGGTACAATTCTTCCATTACCAAATGATTTCTTCGATGAGAATCACTTCACTCAACCATCAGATACAATAATGTCATCATTCGTAATCAATCTGAAACAATCAATTGGAAAGCAAAAATATTCCTTCACAAAAAACTACCCCACTACTAGTACTCACGTTAATAAAGATCTGGAAACATGCACACACGTGTATCTCAGAAACAGCACGCATGCTAGGGGCATCAAACCCAATTATCTAGGAGTAGAGGGAAGTGGATGGTTCTGGAACCTCCCCCCACCACTTGACCTTGAGTTCAAGGCCAAGGCCACGTTCAATCCCAAGGTCACATGCAAGGCGAGGCCACGTGCAAGCCCAAGGTCATGTTCGAAGCGAGGCCACGTTCGGAGCGAGGCCACCGACAGTAACCTTGAAGAATGAGTATAACAGTAGATGTAGTTTTGTGTTCAGTAGTATATCGTGTGCTGTACTAGCAAAAACAATGGATGAGGTACAAAAGGTTGGTGAAACTGTGAAGGGGTCAAAGAAAAAAGTGAAACTGTTATATCCAGTATTGTTAAACGCAACAAGTTATCCGTTGAATAAGTCAAGAAATAAATCTGTGAGTTTGGGTTTGACCTGTTTTGGATCGTTTGTGCCGGGAGTGCTAATTAGTGGGATTAACAACAATTTTATACTGCTAGACGAAGGAGAGTGGCAAGTCTTTCTTAAAAATGAAGATGTGATAAACAGACATTTTAACTATGAAGATGGAGATTTAAAACCGGTGGATATAAGTCCAGGCAAACGAATATATTTCCAAAAAATCGGAAACAAAAAAGTGATTGTGCTGCAGGAACGTAAGCGATCCCAAGTGTATCTCGGAATGCAATCAGTAGCAGAGTTGTGGGATTTGTTGCCCCTGCTGAATTCTAAAGCTGAACTATTAAAAAGTCAAAATTTTGAAAATTTCTACAGTAGTATAATCCAAGGCGTTTGGAATTTACCCGGCGACTTTAAACGAAGCATTGAGGATGCGTTACCGCCAATAAAATCCGAAAATGTATACTGCATGCATGAAATGCTAAAGTATGCTTCAGACATCATTACATATGATATTGCATTCAAAAAATACGCACAACAACAATAAGTGTTTATCATGTAGTTATAACGATGCAATAAAAAATTAAAAATTTTAAAACGTTTATTATACAAATAACTTACTGACTAACTTAGAAACTAACCTAACCTAACAACTTAAAATCTACTCCTCAACGTCTCTTTCGTACCCTGAATTGTTTTCACCACCACTGTCACCATCTTCCATACCTTCGCCACCGCCGGCGTCGTCATATTCTTCCCCAGACCAACCCTCGGTGGAGACGTCGAAAATGCTATCTCCAACGGAAGATGGCGACATGGCGTCAGATACGTGATCCATACCGTTAAGCCTTGGATCGTTTGGACTCCATATCAGACTGACGTCATCAGGTATGGACAGCCCATCCGATCCCAGACTCGACGGTGTGGATGACCTGTCCGACGGCATGTTTTCATCAGGCTGGTCTATGTTGACCGAGTCCACATACTCATTCAACACCCTAGACGTGATGTCATCTAGTTCTGGGATGTTGAATGTTCCAATGTCTTCACCATCCGACAACCATACGTGCTCCTCCGCGTAATGGAAGAAGACGCAATTGTCGGTTGGGTTGACTCGATTGCGGAGTCGGTCAATCAAGGGGTGGGGTAGCTCTGGAATCCAGCGGTAGGTAGTAAGAGGGTCCCACACCAACTCATGGGTGAGATTTACTACCTCCTCATTAGGGGCGAAGTAGATGTGGTTTGTATGGAAGAAACACACGAATCGCATACTATGTAAAAAAATCAGATTAGAGAGGTTATATTTACAACTGGTAACATACCTGTAATGCAACGATGATGTGGGATGTGGGACTGTGGTGCGATGGTGTGGGCAGCCTCACTATAGCTGTAGAAAGACATGTAATTTCTCAAAGGAGCTAATCAAGTTTTACTTACATAAACCACCCACAGCAAATTCTCGTCTGGTTTAATCGGAAACATTTTTCAGATTAATAAACGTCGGAGATATGAGCGTTTAAATTTTAAAATGTAGTATATGACAGTAGCCACACAATGCAAAAAACCATATCTAAATATCTTAATAAATATAGAAGATACAAGCATTTTAAGATACCATTAGAAAAATGTTAGAAATGTTTAAAATGTAGTACATGACGGTAGCAACATAATGAAAAAAATCCCGACCAAATATCTTAATAAACACCGGAGATATGAACGTTTTTAAGATTTGAAAAAAAAAATTTTTTTAAATGTAGTATATGACAGTAGCAATACAATGCAAAAAACCGCATTTAAATATCTTAATAAATATAGAAGATACAAGCATTTTAAGACACCATTAGAAAAATGTTAGAAATGTTTAAAATGTAGTACATGACGGTAGGAACCCAATGCATAAAACGGCGAAGATATATCTCAATAGACAACGGAGATATGAGCATTTTAAGATTACATTAGAAAAGTATTAGAAAAAAAGAACTTTCGTGTGCGACATTTTGCCGTTGTTTTTGAGAAATTTTTCTTTTACTGAGTCCAAACGCATTTTCAAAGTACAGATATGGACATATAAGATAAAAACATATATATTTACAAAGACATTTTCAAAGTACAGATATGGACATATAAGATAAAAACAGATATTTAGAACAATATCTTACCTGAAGTATAGTTGCGGTGGATTGGAGGTACTGTGGTTTCTTCAAGCAATTCTCGATGTTTATATATCCAGTTCCCCCCGACTACGTATTGAGGGCAGGGAATGTGTAACCAATTTACTTTCCAGAAACTAATTTTACGTATATTTAAGTTGTAATTAGAAATAGAAAAATTTTTCTATCGCCGTTACATTGTATGCTAAAAAAGGAACATTTTGATACCGCACAACCTACTTTTTAGATAAAATTAGATAGTTATAGTTATTTGGTTGTTCTAATAATCCATCAGCTATTTTTTTTATTATAGCGATTACTTCATAAGCTTCCAATTACATTAATTAGACAGTCATTTAATAAGCAAGTAGATCTACTACATGTATTACCAATAAAAATGGATTTCTTGTATTCGGAATAACACGTTTTGAACCCCTAGGTTTTCTAGGAATAGATGAATAGCAATGCGTTGTATGACGTAAAAAGTAATAGGCATTTAGTTTTTCAAGTACGTAAATTTAGCTAGATCTGCTGTAGCCATTTGCCGCAGTATTAGAAGACGAATATGTGGAGCAGCACCTGTTTGATAATTCCTAGTGCATGCATAATTCTATAAAAGAAGTTCCTTCATATCAAAATTAGTGGTGTTTTTTCCACATCTTTAAATTTAAAATTATTGCATTGACGTTAGTAATAGACAAGAGACAGTAGACACGTACGTTTTTTTTTTAGGTTGTGTGCGTACGTGCAGGTATTCACACTCGTTTGAAAAGGTCATTTTGGCATGGTAAACAACTGCCATTTTTCAACATACGAGTTAATGTGTACCGAGGCCAAGTTTTTAAAAGTCAATGAAAGCCGCTATCACTGGTAATATAAATATCGATTGTTCCAAGAAGAGCTGCATTAAAAATGAACAATTTAAAATTGCTTTGTTAATAAGACCGTAATGTTGCTCTTTTAAACGTTTTACCTAGTAATTATTATTGTGAAACTAGTGCATCGCTTCTGAATATTTTGAACGTGGTTAAACGGTAGATGTTATTTTATTAAAAAGCCTGGCACCCGCAATGTTGCTCTTTTAAAAGCTTTTACCTAGTAATTATTATTCTGAAATTAGTGCATCGCTTCTGAATATTTTGAACGTGGTTAAACGGTAGATGTTATTTTATTAAAATGCCTGGCACCCGCAATGTTGCTTTTTTTAAAAGCTTTTACCTAGTAATTATTATTCTGAAATTAGTGCATCGCTTCTGAATTTTTTTGAACGTGGTTAAAAGGCAGATGTTATTTTATTTAATTGTCGACACCCAGCATAATTTGTATTACATATTAATAGGTAGATATTAAGCCAGTGGAATGTTTTCATATGTTTAGATTGACCTGTTATTCAAATGCTATATTGGAAATGCATTTGTAAACAAAATTGTTAATCATTACAGTTGAGCAGACGTTGTATTAAAATAATTACTCAGGGCTTCACCTCCTCGTAAAGTAAAATTTCGTTATGTTTTTTTTATTCGCTAGATTATAAGCCCATATTAGAACAAATGTATGTGTGAAATATTTTTAAACATTTCAACATGTTAGAACAACAAATAACTGGTGCGCTAGTTTACTTTATATTATCGCTTTATTTGTGTAAACTGTGTTTTAAACTGTCTGGAAAAATGTGTTTCAATGTTAACTTGAATTGCAAAAATAGAGGCATGCAACGAACTTAAAGATATTTGAAGTCCAACTTCCTTTGCGTGAGCCGAGGTAAGAAAAAAATGTAGATTGCAACGAAGCTAGATATTAGCAGTGAAAGTTTCTTATATACAGTATGCATTTTAAACTGTCAATTTTAAATAGATTTGATTTGCATGATTTTTGATAAATAAAATTTTGTTTTTCATGTTTGAAACCTCGCGTTTTATTAATGTGAATACAGATGCATCTATCAGACAACCAACGCTGCAGGCTTTTTAATAAGTGCTAGTAATTAATAGGATATAAATATTTGCAACAGTGGCATAAAATTTGATTATTATTAAACGGTGAATACAAATTCACCTATCACACGACCAACGCTGCAGTATTTTTAATAAGCGCTAGTAATTAATAGGATATAAATATTTGCAACAGTGGTATAAAATTTGATTATTATTAAACGGTTTAAAAATATTAGATGTATAAGTCTATATTTGTAAAATATTTTTAAACATTTCAACATGTTAGAACAACAAATAGTTGGTGCGCTAGTTTACTTTATATTATCTACGCAAACTGTCTGGAAAAATGTGTTTCAATGTTAACTTGAATTGCCGTCTGTAAAAATGTAGGTAACGAACTTAAAGATATTTGAAGGCTAACTTCCTTTGTGTGAGCCGAGGTAAGAAAATGTAGATTGCAACGAACTCAATTTCAACTGGTTTGCGTGCGAAAGTCATCCTTCGCATGCAGTATAAATACATCTGGCTGAGGTGGGAGCAACCATTCTCTCGTGTTTGCCATGGCTAGCAACAGCGCTGTCTGTTCCTTTTGTCAGGGTGCAGTTTTACCGAAAAAATTTTCAAAATTTAATAGGCTCAGTTTGAAAAAAACGGGTGCAGTTAAACTTTGCGCCTGCACGGAACCAAGCGGTTCCGTACAGATATCGCCGCAAGCCACCATAAAAGTTTTAAGTGACGTACTCGTTGCACCTGCTTTCGAAACCATATCTCAAAGTAGTAGTCAAGGTTCTAGCAAAATTTTAAAATCAGCTTTAAAGAAAGATCAGAAAAGGAAAAGTCCTGCAAAATTTAATTTGGCGAAGTATGTCAAGTGTATAAATGAGGAGACTGATGTTCCTGTGGCAAAAATCCAAAATATGTTACATGAGTCTTCTCCTCATTTATCACAAACGGAAATGTTTATGGAAACGTTCGATTTTGACGACATTCCATTGGAAAAGGTGGCTTCCGGCGACGGTGCGGCGCAAGAGTTTAGAGCCCTTGTAGATGGTTTGGAGATCGACTCCGGCTCAAGTCGACCGACCAGTCGAATTTCGAAGCAGCCAACAATCCAACCTTCGGAAAATGTGACCGCAGTACCGTCTGTAATTGTGCAGTCTCCGGTTTCGGGCAATGCAGTCGTCATGTCGTCAGCTACTGGGAGTAACGTAGTCGACACTGTGGTGTCGATTACGTCTACCCCTCAGGAGGAAGACATTGATGACATGTCGCCATCCCAGTGTGCCGAACGTGAATACGTGTCTAATCGTAATGCAATAGATGCTAAAGCAGCCGATCTTCGCAGCGGTGACCATTACATAAGGTATATTAGATATTAGATATTAGATATTAGATATTATTTTTCTACCCATATATGTTATTTAACATTGAAGGTGTTCAGAGCGTGCTTTTCCCAGTTTAATAGCTTATATTGTTATTAGCTCCCTAGAAATTCGAGCCGCCAGACTAGAAGCGACGATGCACGATGAGTACCTAAAAAGCATAGCTGCTTTACCTAAGATCCGCCACGGCCACAGCGCAACTAACATGGACATCTTTAAGAATGCTGCGTTAGCAAGGCTAGAGCTAATCCAAGATCTGTTAGCTGTGGAGGGTGCGATTCGTGCAAGACGTCAGGAGCTCGATAAAAAGGCTAAGTAACGAGTAGATAATCGTTTAACATATCATACACCCCTAACACAAATAACCTCCCCCCCTATCCTCTCCAGGGTGTCCAAAGCGAATCCTCCCCGTGGTGACACCTGGGTATTCCGTTCGAGGTTTAATTTGTTAATCAGTGTTAATAAAGGTGTTCTTTTCGTTTGTGGATAGTAAGCCTCGAGCTGGGTAGCTAATCGCGCAATTAGTATATTAACCGATTGCGCGAGACTAATTTACCATTATGTTCAGGTGCACTGCTTGTGGAAAGTCCTTCACCAGAGCTGACAATTTGTTTCGCCATCGAAGAGATAGCTGTCGCCACGAGGTTGGCCACCCATCGACGAGTGGTAAGTGGAAACGTGTTGATTGCTGCTGATTATATCAATTGTGCGTTTTCTAAAGGTGACGCTATGGAGGCTTCGGTAGCAGCTGGTGAGGGACCATCGGCGAGTAAACGCCCAAGACTTAATGACTCCAGCGGTGGTGAGTGTGTCTCTATTGTAGTGTTTCATGTTTTCTAACGTTTGGTTTAACAGAACAGCTCCCCAGGACGCAATACTGCGACGTGTGTGATGAAAATGTTCCTCGGACTTGTTTCGTTGGACACCTGAGGAGCAATCGTCACACGAGGCGGTGTGATGTCGTCCATCTGGGGAAAGGAGTGGTGGCCCTTCCAAGCGCCTTCAAGTCCCGCGTTGCCAGCTACAGGGTGTCCACGGAAAATTATCATATAAGCGTTGTAGAATATATGACCGAATTGAAAGACAAAATTGTAGGTCTTATAGAAGGTCAATTGACCAAATTAAACAGTATAAAATTCAATTTCGAACTTTTCGGGTATTTTATTTTGGAGACTCAAGATGTACAAGACGTCAAAAGTTTTAATACGACCAACGAGGTGGTCACTCGCGGTACAGACTTGAACGAATTATATGATAATTTAACGGGGATATTGGACCAGAAGGTGTCCGAATTTGAGGAACGCGATTCAGGTGTGTATTACAACTGTAATTCTTGTTAATGTTACTAACCGCAAAATTTTTACAGGGTGGATCTTGAAGCAGTTGCTGTATCTAGAATTAAATATAAATAAATTCAATCCGTTTCGGGCGTCTTCGTATATCCCGCTCCCGAAGCAGATTCAGTCCAAGAAAGCGATCGTGAACGTCCAAAACGTCGATGACGAGCGTTGTTTCGGGTGGGCGGTAACCTCGGCCATCTGCGAACCGGATGGACTGTCTAATCGAACGAGTTCGTATCCAGATTGCAGCGAGTTTTTAAATTTTAAGGACATTGAATTCCCTGTTAGATTGCGCGATATTTCTAAATTTGAAAAAAATAACCCTCAACTTTCTATAAATGTATACGCGTTGGAAAAGACTTTTCAAAACGATATTACCATATATGAAGTTGTGGGACCTCTGTACTATTCGCCACATATAAAAAACGGACATATAAATTTGCTGCTTCTAACAGACGGCGAAGGTAATAACCACTACTGCTGGATCACCAATTTGTCTAGGTTAGTTTCGCGGCAAATAACGGCTAGGGAAAATGCAAAACATTTTTGTAATGGTTGTCTAAATTACTTTCGCACCGATGCCCATCTGGAGAACCATAAGCTTTTTGACTGTAATCATGTGTGCACAAAGTTGCCTACGACAGAGCCGATCACGGATAAGTGTGGGGAGGTGAGGCCCCAGAACATTCTTAAATTTGATAATTATCATAAGCAATTGAAACTGCCCTATGTATGCTACGCAGATTTCGAGACCGTTTTATTACCTGTCGATGGTGGGGATCAGGAGCCGGATCGCGAAAGACCATATACGATCAAAACGTGCGAGCACAAACCGTATTCTTTCGCGTATTATTTGAAATGTTCTTTTGATGATACTCTATCCAAATTCGAAATTTATAGGGGCGAGGATGCTGTGGACGTGTTTGTTGAGCGTCTAGACAGAGACGTTCGCGCCTTATATTCCAACAGTTTAAAGCATGTTGTACCCCTCAAGCCTCTGGCTCCGCAAGAAATTCAAAATTTTAAGGATGCTGCTTCATGTCATATTTGCAATCGTCCTTTTGGAGAGGGGGACGTAAAGGTTCGCGATCACGACCATTTGACTGGAGAATATCGGGGAGCTGCCCATTCCAATTGCAATCTGAATTATAAACTTCCAAATTTTATTCCCGTATTTTTTCACAATTTAAATTACGATTCCCACCTTTTTGTCAAACAGTTAGCTCAAAATAACGAGGAGCTTGATGTCATTCCGGAAAATAAGGAAAAATATATTTCATTTGGTAAACGTCTTTGGGTAGATGAAGTCGTTGTTGACGGAAAACGAAAAAACGTTTATATGCAAATTCGATTTTTAGATAGTTACAGATTTTTAAGTGCTTCTTTAGCATCGCTGGCCGCCACATTATCAGATGATCAGTGTGTTGAAATTCATAAGCAATTCGGACATGACATCAAATTCGAACTGATGAGACAGAAAGGTGTGTTTCCCTATTCGTATCTGGATTCATTTACAAAATTAGACGAGCCGGCGTTGCCCACAATCGCTCAGTTTTATGATCATTTAACCGAGACGCATATTACTGAGGTCGATTACGAACGCGCCGTTAAGGTCTGGAAAACTTTCGAATGTCAAACGTTGGGCGACTATTCCGATGTTTACCTCAAATGTGACGTGTTTATATTGGCAGACGTTTTCGAAAACTTTCGAAATTTTTATTTAAATCAATATAATTTAGATCCGGCGCAGTACTTCACCGCCCCCGGTTTAAGTTGGGACGCCATGTTAAAATATACGGGGGTTGAGTTGGAGCTGTTGACGGATATGGATATGTTTCACTTTTTTAGAAAGGGTATTCGTGGAGGAGTCAGTACTTGCGTCGGGCGAAAGGCTATTGCCAACAATAAATTTGCGGGTAACTATGACGCTTTCAAACCCACTTCTTTTATTGTGTATTTGGATGCCACGAATTTGTATGCTCATAGTATGAGACAGTTTCTACCGCAAGGTGGTTTTGTTTGGTTGACTGACGACGAAATTGATAGTTTTGACGTATTTAAAATTGTGGACGACTCAGATACTGGGTACGTGTTGGAAGTTGACTTGCGGTACCCCGAAAATTTACATGACGATCACAATGACTTTCCCTTTTGCCCCGAGCTATTGGTGCCTCCACAGGGAAAATTTAAAAATGCAAAATTAATTCCAAATTTGTATGACAAACACAATTATATTATTCACTACAGAAATTTGAGGCAATGCTTAGAGGCTGGTTTGATTTTGGTTAAAACACATAAAATACTTAAGTTTAGACAATCTCCTTGGCTCAGATCCTACATCG
>CALNHX010012318.1:0-25973 GCA_940337035.1 Agriotes lineatus
GTGTTCCTAATTTTGCTAATAATTTGTCGAGAGGTAGAGTTGCACGGTTTAGTAGTAGTTTAAGACACGTGCTAGAAAACCTTTGTGTATCTGGTTATTGCTGTTTTATAGTACTAGTACCATAAAATAAACCTCTAGGTGTCCGTACTAGTAACGTAAAGATGTGTTTTTGTTGATGCCGTGGTTACCGTAATATTAATATTATTCTACGATTTAACAAAAAATACATTATAGTAAAAAAAGTATTTATGTTATTCCAAGCATGCAAAATAGTATATTAAATATCAAGAATGATAACAACAGTTTACTGACGCTTATAGTATTTTTTTCACGATTGGAATTAGTTGAACACTTATTTTTACTAAGGGATGCCCCAAATATACAGTTCCTAATGTATTAATGCAACTAGAAGTTACTTAAAAATCAAATGTCAATTTTAAAATTTAAATATAAACATGGCTGTGTTCATAAATTAGGAATTATACGTTTTTTATTTCAGTGCATGCTCGATAAAAGTTTTGGGACACCCGTTATTAGTATAATGAGTTAATATTGAATTATTTATAACGATCTGTTGCATTTTTATATTTTAACAAATAGGTGGCCTAGAACTGAACAAAAGAAAGCTTAATGGATAAACACTTCGTAATATGTTGGAACGTAATATTCCCTTACAGTTCAAAGTGGACTGTAAGTAAATATTACAGTCCTCTAATCATGGTAACTAGTAAAATGAATTGTAAGTTCGACTTATTCTTACAAAAGTTTGTTAATAATGATCAACTTGCCGTGCAGGCATTGCAAAATAGTTATTTATACAACAGTAGCTAAAGTGCCACTTTTTTGTACGCGTAAAAAAGTTTAAAGAATAAGCCGAAGGCGAATACCTTAAATCTCACTAATGCAAAAAGAAGCTTTAGATATGAATTTAATACATATTTTTTCGACTACCACATATTTATGCCAAAAGAGATTACAAAACGTCAACGTCATTTCAAATTGAAAACTCATTCAAGTTCATGTTAGGTATGCTTTCATTGTTTTGAATTGAAAACTCACCAAATTTTAATAAATAGTTGTGACAAAAGTGTACAATAAAGTGACAGAAGTGTGCAATAACATTTTTGCGCTACCAACCTATTTTTACTTGCTTTCGGGTTCGTTATCTGTGACGAAAAGGTCAACTTCCCGTATCCGTGTTGGTTGGTATGACAACAAAATAACAAGCCCGTTATGAATATAACGGTTCTAGGACTGTTATAGAACATTGTTTTGTATTTAGTTACTATTAAAACAACAATCACCCACTTTATTTAGGCAAACAATATTTGTCATATTCAACGGTATTTTTATTTTTATTAGTTGATAGCCCAAAAAATTTTATACGAAACTTATTCGTTAAGTGCCTTACTGGAACAATCCTCAAAAATTAGAAAAATTCGGCCCTACAGGCATCGTTCTTCTAACCTTTTTTCGGATTGTTCTAAGGCACTTACCGATCTTGTAACGTAATACATATGCTGTTTTATTGCATGGCATACAATAACAACATGCTTTTGATGTATGGAAAAGTGTCAAATAATAGCATCCTTAGGAACTGGAGTTTGAAAACATATATTATAATTTATTGCAGTGGTTTACATCGTATCTTACTGGCAGAGCACAGATGGTTGTAAGAAGCGGTTCTATTTCTAATCTTCATTACATATGTCTGGTGTGCCTCAGGTTTCCCATCTCAGACCAACTGTTTTTGATCTTTATAATTGATTTATCACCTGTGCTGTTATACGGTAACTTGTTATTTACAGACCATCTCAAAATATATACAGTCATAAAAAAATAAAACGATGCATATAAGTTACAAGCGAATCTTGACACATTATCGGCTTAGAGTCTTCTTAATTGTATCTGCCACTCAACATAAATATCAACAAATTAACATAAATGCATGTTGTTTTTATATTAGATTTATAAGAAGTTTAAACGGCATTAAGTATGACTATAGCATCTCACAAGAAAGTGTCCATGAAATAAGTTTTATGAAAGATTTTGGTGTTACTTTTGATTCTAAATGAATCTTTATAAAAAATATTGAAAACATTAGAAATGAAATTAAATCCATGCTAATGTTCCTTTTTAGAATTACAAATTCGTTTAAAAATATTAATACATATAAACTGTTGTATTTTGCTTGTCTTGAATATGCAATTCATTCAAATTTCAAGAAAAATGTTTAAAAATAACTCGTAAACGACTAGATATTTACTTACCAAATTACTTCTGTAGATTGACAATTGTCGGTTTGATAACTTTGGAAAATCATAGAAAACTTTATGTTACCGTCCTTTATAAAATTTTAAATAATATGTTCAATTTCATGTATTAATTTTAATGCACCTTAGTGTAATACCTGACATTTTCAAATATTCAAACCGGAATTTGCTAGCACCAATGTTATTTTCAACTCACCATTTTGAGGATTATGCATGCAAACCTATAATCAATATGCTGGGTGTGTCGATATATCTGCGTGTCTTTTTTTTTAATTTAAAAAGTTGCTTCTGCAAAATCTTTAATTCTCTTTGCTTTCATTTTACTTCCTTTTACGATAAAGGAAGTATTGGATTCACCCCGAAAATTCGAAATTGAGTTTTCAACAGATCTTTACGTTTTAGAGTCCCCTGAACTCAAAAAACATATTTTTGTTCATTGGTGTGTGTGTCTGTCTGTGAACAGAATATTTCAAAAACGAAAAGAGGTATGGCGTTGAAACTTCATATATAAGTTTTGTGTACTATGTAGATGAGACAGCAAGGTTTTCAAGAAAATCGCATAACCGGAAGTAGATGTCTGCTCTTGTGATTTTTCGATTTTTTCAAAACGGCTCTAACGATTTTTATCAAACTTTACATTTTTAATGTGTATTGATGTGAGATAGGTGATTTTCCAGTTTAATATTTCTAAAATGGGTTTCTTTGGTTTTTTCTATTTTTTTATTAACTCCTATTTTAAATAAAATACCCCGTATATTATTACATTTTTGAATTAAGCTTAAAATTTTAGAGACTATTCAACTCACCCCCTTCAAGTTAACTATTCACCAATCATAATTTAGTATTTATGTCATTTGCCACCAATCAGCGTAAAATTGTGCAAAAATTCCGCTAGCGGAGTTTTAATGACAATTTTTTTCTCTTCCTGTGACATTTATTTAACTTCTTGTAAAATGAATCAAATATGATATTAGACATGTCAAATTTGACAAACAATTTATTTTACGTCAACAGATTTTTATTTTCAAAGAGGACGTGATAAAATGATTAATTACTAAGAAATGTCAATTTTGTTCGTTGAATAGTCCTTCAAATGCCGCTTGCAGCCGACGAATTGTCGAAAATTTTTGTTACAGTGTTTATTCGGGTTTATTGCTTCAAAATTGGTCTCGTGCTGTCGCACTCGATCAATTTATATCGAAGCAATAAACACTCATACACTTTGACAAAAATTTTCGGCAATTCGTCGACCGCTCGCGGTATTGTATATGAAAATTTGTCTCTTGAACTAACGCTCTATTTTGTACCGCTTTTGTAGAATTTGTAATTTTTGAAAGTTTTTGACAAATGCTTAAAAATTAAAAATCAAATTTTTGGGTAATTATAAGCTCACTGTAAATGGAAGTTGTGTGAGTGTATCACACCAGATTTTTAATTTTTAGTTTTATATTTCTGTATTATTATTACTTATGCTACCAGTACTACAATCGTCCAGGCTCGGTTCATCTTCTGACGTGTTACTAATTCTAAATAGCGAAAGTATATGGTCGCCAAAAGTTCCTACTAAATTTTTGTACTTCTCATTAGTTATATCACAAGTGGTGAGTATTTTGGTGAGTATACTTTGACATGCTTATGTCAATATTATTGTAGAGGTTCGCGAAATCAAATTTATTTAAAAATCCAGCTTCGCTGACGGGCGATTTTTTGAAAAAGAAATGTGGTGGCATTGTATTTCTACAGCAATATTGGCGGAACGATGGCAAAGTATACTCTAGCAACAACATCTGTCACGAGTGGTATATAACAAGTAGTGTTTCAGTGTATTTTACTAACTGTCGTTGAATGAGTGTTACTGTTTTATATATCACATTCAATAAGGTGATTCTCTTGTAGTTTTGCTATTTTTCTGGATCGCCCTTCTACAATATAGGTATTATCACTCCATTTTTCCATTTTCATGCATTCTTCTTGCCTTCGATATTTCGCAGATTAGTTTGTATATTCTCCCATATGATTTTTTCTCCGTCTTTAATCATTTCCCGTATTCCATTATTGCAAACGCTTTGTTCTGTTATTCTCTTAATCACTAATGTGAATTATTCCTGTGGTGGTACTGGTAAATCTTCCCCTTTGTTGTTCTTTGGTTTCCGTCTCATTCAACAGTGTTTTAAAATGATCTTTCCAAATTTATTATATCTCTTCTTTGTTGTATTTTATATCGCCTGTACTGTTCTTCATTCCTCTAATTTTTATTTTGCTTTTCTAATGTATTTATACATATTTCTCATGTTATTATTCGTTAGACTTTTTTCAATTAATTTGTTCCATTGGTTTATCTATCCACTTAATATTACTCTGTTTACATAACTTCACTGCGTCTTTCTTTTTTTTAAATTTTCTTTGTATATCTCTATATATTCATCTTTTCCAGTTCCTTAGTCGCTGAAACCTTGCATCGCTCTTTTGTTTTGTTAATCCCTCGAACTCTTCAATTATACCAATTTTTTTTCTTTGTTGCATTTTGATATCCTATAGCTTTTGTCGTTGCTGTTTTTATTCCTTCTTTAATATTTTCCTATTCCTGGTTAACATTTTCACTAGTTATTTGTTAATTCAATTCTTTATTCAACTCTTTTATGTATGTATTCCCTCTCATTGTCCTCAAAATTTAATTTGCTTATATCCATCTTCTTTCATTTTTGTTCTTATCCTTCACAGTTGTTATTTTTCGTTTCATTGTCGCTATTACAAAGCAATGGTCATAATCTGCATTCGCCCTTCTAAATATTCTTAGAGATCTGTTAGCGATTAAGCTCTTTTGGTTGTTATTAGCAAGTTATCAATGTTTTCGCCGCTATTTCTTCTGGATATTAACCATATCTCTTTATGCATTGGCTTGTACTGGAACTTGGTAGTACTAAGTTCGTGGTTGCTCTAGCTATTCCATAAAAACAATCGCCGCCTAGTATTGGTAGGGTACCGAACTTAGGTGTTGTGTCACTTAGTTTCTCCGTTTGTTCGTAAAAGCTGATCTTTTCATTTCATTTGCTTCTTCAGTGTAAGCATATACTCATATATATTTATTATTTATATATTTGCCGGTTTACTTTTTATCCGTAAGTATAATAATCTTTCGTTAATTAATTTGAGTGGCATTATTTTGTTTTCCAATTATTTTGTTGTTTAAAGGCTATACAATTTCTTCCTCATTTTTCTTTCCCAGTATAAAAGTGTCTTTGCCGTCCTATCGAGTTTCCTGGATCGCTGTAATTCCTTTATATTTCCTTCTTCTCTTATATGTTATTCTTTTATTATTATATTACGTATTCTTATTTTTTATTTCTGTTGACGTATTATCATATTTTCCAGATTTTTAATTATATTCACCATTTGCTGTTTTCCTGCTGACATGCTCTTTCATTTCTCTTTCATCTCTTCCAAGAGTTTTTTATTTCATTTTGTTTTTCTTAAATCTATCCTTTATCTCCCTTCTCATGTCTTCTTCTTCTCATTACTTAGTACAATAATATTTTGATGATAGTAGCATATCAAGATGACCAGAAAATTATTTTGTCGATTTCATTTTGATTCCGCCTTATAATGACGTTGTGTAACTAAGAGTAATTTTGAAAAGATTTCGTATTTTTTTGCTGAAACTAACATCAGTTTATCTGTTTAAGACACGTTTATTATTTATTCTTATTTGGAAATCCTCAGTGGAATATAAATCAGTAATAACTATCTATAAAACTAGGATCAAACAGTGCTTGGTGGTTACAAGTTGAGCGGAAAGACGGTAATAAAGTAAATTTACAGTATGATTTTTAAAATAGTAAAATTTATGTTCTTACCGCTAATTTATTCATTCATTTATAATCATTAACCTCCTTTATGTTCCTGCGTAATGAACATAAATTGGTTTATTCAATTCACAATTCTCCAATTAAAAAATTTCAAATGCAAATCAAAAATACTATTATGGCTTACACGAATTTGGTGAAGTAGAAATGCTGTTTATTATTAGTCTCTGCTTCGTAAATGCTTTTGCAGTATTCGAAGATTCGTCAGACAATTGAATTAATAAAAACTGTAAGGATCAATATTAGGTTAAAAATAATCAGAACACTTTTACCTACTGTTTTGTAATCTCATTGTACTTATCTTATAGATCTGAAATGAGTATGTATACAATACAGCATACAGCGTATGTTAAAAAACTGCGACAATCAATTATTTAAAATGTAATCAGTAAAATGTTTACCAATATATAAGCATGTATTTATATATTTTTATAATCATGAACTGAAAATGTATATTTAAAACAAAGCCTCTCCTTAACCACATTATCATGAAAACTGTAAAACCAAAAGAGCATAAATTTTCATCGAATTGCTTACAAACATGTGGCTTATAAAAAATATCCTAGAAGATTTGTGATTAATGCGGTTTCAGTCGCATTTGCGATTCTATTTATAGAATTCTAACAATTATAGGATTGGCACGTTAGTTGTAGAGCTTTTCGTGAAATAATGGAACCAATTCCTGAAATAGACATGATTAAAATGATAAACAATAGTTATTCGTATTAAACATGGTTATTAATTGCTTTTTGTGATGTAACACAGGCGATTTCCTTTGTTAAGAACAACAAAGAGTTCGAACTTTTTATACCACGTAGTGTTTGCACAAGACGAGATGGTGTTAAGCAGTGATTTTCTAAATCAATTTGTCCCTGGCGAAAGTTGAAAGTCGCTTGATATATCTTTACATACGAAGCACTTAATTTTTTACCAGTAAAAGCGAATCCGGTGTGATGTCATTCTTAATTTGACAAATTTACCTGTTTAAGATATTTCCGGTGATATAAGATATCCGTTTGAATTTTAAAAAATGTGGAACATCTGCTTATGTATAATTAATCCTAATTAGCATGCGAATGAAAAAAGATACAATTATTTTGTGAAAGATATCAGTAAAAGTGTGTTATCTCTAATATGAAAATATGTATGCAGAGTTTTAGTGTACAGGACACAGCCATACATTTTGGAAAAAGCCGTAATTTTTCGGACAGTCGAGAAATTGTATTTTCTAAGAAAAAATCAAATTAAATAATTTAAAACAGTATATATACTGTCAAAAACAACAATAATTAATACATTTTTTGTAGGTATCTGCTAAACTGTATTTGTTTATCAAAGCGAGGTTTCACAAAATATAAATCTCTGTGCTAGTGGAATATGCTGCAATATACACTATTATTCGCCTAGACAACAGAAATGACAAATAAGGTGACTAATTTATTATTAAACAAAAAGTTTCTAGTAGAACTGTCACTTATAGTCAAAGTTATGTCGAATATTTTGGCTGTGGTATCACGAATGTCCATTGCGCTTAGGTACGATCCTAAGCGCAATGACATGAGTAGTGATACCACCGCAGAAATATTCTACTTGACTTTGACTTAAGAATGGCATTCGAGGGACTATTCAATGAACCTAACTATTTTTTCAAATTAGTTTTCAGTAAATCTAGCACGAAACTACTCAATTTCTATAGTAACAGAACACTAATACTGACTTTTTCTAATAAAAATCAAATTTGTTTAAAATATTCACTATACCACTAGTGAAAATTGTCGATTATTTTCACTACTGAAAATTGTCAAAAAATATTCACTATACCACTAGTGAAAATTGTAGATTATTTTCACTAGTGAAAATTGTCAATATAGTTCATTTTTATTGGCTCAAAAACGTCAAATCCTATATTTTTATTGGTCAGTTTTTGATAGATGACAAGTGAGTTGAATAGTCTTGGAATTAAGTTTATACTACTAATTTCATCTGAGTCACCACACAACGTTTGTCTGGAGCGTTTAATAAACTTTCGTAAAACATTTGTAAATGCATATTTAAAATGGTTTTTAAAAGTAATAACAATTAGAAAACATATAACTAAATTATTTATTACATTTTAGTTGCAACGTATAAATTAGCATAATTCCTTACACTTCAAGAATTAATTTCCAATGTTATAGCCGCAGTTAAATCGGAAATTTCAAATTCATTCAAAGGTGCAGAAATTGATTTCCTGTCCGTATCGGGGACGCTAGCATGATTAATTATTCAGCAGTAATTACAATAGTTCAATAGAATTTTAAAATTTACTTTTCCTTTAGGTGGCCTACTTGACATGAGATTTGCTTTGCTTAAGACAAATTTGAACGATAGTTCATATAAATAAATCCTCGCCTTTTATTATTCCAGATCATAAGATCATATTCTGAGCATAATTATAAAAAGCCTTCTCAAGCCAATTGAGCTGCATTTTTTCTTGGATTCTCAAGTGCTGAGTTGCATGACCAAGCCTTTCATGATTTAATTCGCTCAAGGAGCATCTGCATGTTTAATCAAAACAACCAGCACTTACAGCACAAGCAGTGCATTGTACGTCAAATTCCAAGCATCGGTATTCGCTTAGCTATTTAAAATAAATTGCCAATTGTATTATTTAATGCGATCGTTTAACAATGTGCATTAAATTTGCTTGCAGCCCAATGCACTTCGGAGCGAAGCCCACCGGCAACAGCAAGGAGGCGAGTGGGTGCCCAAAAGAACTACCAGAAGGAGCAGCCTTAGTCAGGGGTCCTGGGGTGTGACGAATGTGTTGGTCCAGATCAGTTCTTACAGACTGTCCATATATGTATAACAACTTCACGCTCGTGGGTTTAAAGCGGTGACGTAGCTCGACCTCCATTGGAGCTGCTGCAGCAGGTTTTGTAAAGACACCTCCGCTTGGAGCTCGCCGCTCTTCACTTTCAACAAGTGCGCGATCGCGAGTGCACGCACCGTCCTCCGTTGAACCGTGTTATCATTTATTATTTTCTACCCTAGTGCCTTAACATTAATTCAAAATGACAGTGAACAAAGCGGGAACGACTACCACCAAGACGAAGAAAAAGAGTTCGGTTTCACAGGGCGCGAGTTCTAGTGCTACGACTTCTTCCGCTACCACTTCTTCCGCAACCACCAGCAGCACGAAGACCACAAAAAAGGTCGTCGGCTCCTCCTCGACGGCCAGCACTGAAGTTGCGAAGAATGTCACCACCGGCGCCTCCAGGTCCTCTTCCAACTCCAGCCTGCAGATCGCTGACATTTCGCACCTGCCAGAACCTGGCACTTCTGCAATTACATATTCTGTGACTGAGACCTTCCCTCAAGGGGGTGGCGAGAGCATTACTACCTACAATGCCGCCGGAAACGCCTCGGTGGAGTACCGGCACTTCGTGAATCAGGAGTCCGCCATCGCCACACAGCAGTCTTCCAATATAACACAAGTAAGCTCAGTTTTAAATAGCTCTATCACGAATTTATCCACTATTTCCGATGCCGATTCCACTGCCACCTATATTGTAACAGAGCCCAAAGAGGACGTTCGTCATACGTATAACAAAAATGACTCGAGCTGGAATGGTAAATTCGTGTTAGAGCAGCCTATTCAGAAAAAGGGGACTACTGTGGAGCAATCTTCTTCCTCTTATTCACAACAAGAAAGCTCGTCCTTACAAAAAAGTTCCTCTAGTAGCTATGTGATAGAAATTATTGATGGGAAAGAGCGTATCGTGGACCAGAAACATCACGAATCTGGGTCTTCCACATCGGCTAGCAATGAAGAACGTGCATCTTCAAAGAGCGGTACTAATATAACCCCCGAATTACATCACGTCCAAAAAAAGGCTCAAAGCTCCACCGTGTATGACTCCGCGGTTCCTGAATTAACGCAACCTAAAACTAAAGGTTCAAAAACGGTAAAAGAGTATCATAAAGTAGGCGATTCTCAAACATCTAATGTATATGAAATTAAAGACGATAACCCCCTACCTCACGATAAAATGGGGGAGCTTACTCATGAAAGGGTTCGTACTGATACGAATTGGGACGGTTCCTTTGTATTGGAGAAAAGTAGCAATGCTAAAACTAATAAAAAAGCTCAAACCACGTCAGATTCTCGCAATTTTTTTGGACACGACGCGACAACATCTACTTCAAAAACAACCAAAAGTGATATTAAGACATCTAAAGGAAAAGATACCTTTACCGACACAAAAAACTTCCATGACCTTGGTACTGATACCATAACGACAACCACAACAACAACATATTACGACCAGGATGGTAATGTTGTGAATGTAGTTACTGATGTTCAAAATAAAAATATTCCCTCTTCATCGTCAGTTATAGACAAAACGCATGGCAGCAATTTAACAACATCTCAAACTAGAGATACTTCCAATTTAAAAGCATCGCAAACTACAGGTACTTCCAATTTAAAAACATCTCAGACTACAGGCACTTCCAATTTAAAAACGTCTCAAACTACAGGTACTTCCGATTTAAAAACATCTCAAACTGTCACCGATTCAAAAAACTTCTATGGTACAGACAATCAAACCAGAGGCGATGACACTAAAACAACGTACTACGTTGACGAAAATTACGTAGACACTTCTAAAATTCGCAACGCTCAAGCAGCATCAGATACGCGCAGTTTCTACGGACATGGAGTTGATTCAAAAAACACAGTTGTAAAAAATGTGTACGACTCGAGCGCGACTCAAAATACTATTGGGACTAAAGGTACGGTATTAAGAGACCATACCACCGATTCAACTGATGTTGTTTATTCGAACGAACGCAATTATGGAAAAACGTCATGGAACGGTCAGTTTGTTTATGAAACCCCGGTGAAACCCAAAAAGCCTGATGACAAAACTTCGCCCAAGAAAAGACCTGGAGATGACAAGCCAAAAACTCGCGATTCTCCTACAAGAACGACGTCCAAAGATAGAACAACTGTAACTCACGAAACTGCAACAACCTCGTCCACTCGTGATAGCCGACGGCCGCAGGACGGTCCTAAATCTCCCGATCAAAAACATCCCCAGGGTGATACAACTAGCTCTACATATTATGTTGATGAAAATTACGTAGATACTTCAAAGATTCGCAATGCACAAACTAGTACAGATTCACGTAATTTTTATGGCCATGGAGTGGACTCTAGAAATACGGTAGTAGGCAAAGTTTACGATTCAGGAGCAGTTCAAAACACAATTGGCACCAAGGGTAGAGTACTAAAAGATAACACAATTGATTCGACCGATGTTGTATATTCGAACGAACGAACGTATGGAAAAACCAATTGGAATGGTCAATTCGTCTACGAAACTCCAGTAAAACCTAAAAAACCTCAGGATACTACTACACCAAAAAAAGGCTCGAAGGATGATAAACCCAAAGGTCGCGATTCTCCAACCAAAGGTCGCGATTCTCCTACTAAAGGTCGTGATTCGCCTACTAAAACGCCCGACGGAAGAGGACCTACTTCGAGAGATTCTTTTGATGGGCCTCGGGGTAGCCCAAAAGCCCCAGCTCAACGTCCGGGGGAACCTCGAGACCACAAATTTCCAGTATCCACTGACCAGACGGTATCCAGCTTCGAAAGTGTAACTAATGTATCAGATTTAAAAACGACCGTTATTAAGGACTCCCAAACCTTTATTGACAATCAAAGTACGAAAGAACATTATACGGTGATCGATGGTCAAACACAAGGACGTGGGCCTTCTCCAAAAGGACCGAAAGGACCTGACGGTAAACTACAACCATTCGTTGAATTCCATCCTAAGCATCCAACAGATTCTAAATCGGTGGTAGAAAGTTATGAAACTGTTACAGATTATACCGATTCAAAAACTACAGTTCTTAAAGATTCCAAAATGTCTGTTGATAATCAGAGTACTGTGGAGTATTATACCACTACAGATACATATGACAGCAGCAAACCTAGAGGTCCAGGAGTTAGGTACAGACCAGATGAACCTCAAGGATCAAGACCAATCGGCGAAGGCCCAAAAAAGGACGGCCCACGCTATCCAACAACTGATTCCAGGACGACTATTGTCAGAGATTCGCAAACATTCCTTGATGATCAACGAACTTTTGAAACCATTACCTCTACAGATGGAAGACCAAAAGGTCCAGGACCAAAAGATGGACCAAGAGGTCCCGATCAACCAGGTCGAGATGCTCCAAGAAAACTCCAACCTTACGATGGAAAACAACCACGTTATCCTTCAACCGATTCAACAACCGTTATAGAAAATTTCACTGATACAAAATCGACAGTTATGAAGGATTCCAAAACATTCCTTGATGATCAGCGCACGTTTGAAACGTACACTACTTCTGATGTTTACGACACTACTACTTCGAAAAGGCCGGAAGATGGACCGAGAGGGCCTAGGGATCGACCAGGAGGCCCTAAGGATGGACCACGCGAACCTCAGAAGCCTGGACGTGAAGGTCCAAGAGGACCTAAAGACTCCGTTCAACCCTATGATAAACAACCACGTTACCCAACAACAGATTCAAAAACAGTTACTGAAAGCTACCAAACGGTGACTGATTTTTCTGATACTAAAACTACTCTCATTAAGGATTCTCAAACGTTTGTCGACAACCAAACTACGTTTGAACATTACACGACTAGCGATACCTACGATAGTACGAAGGATGGCCCACGAGGTCCTCAAAAAATAACAGACCGTCCTCGAGATGGCCCGAAAGGTCCCAAGGATCAACCCAAAGGTCCTCAAGATTCCAGGCGCCCTCAAGATGGGCCCAAAGGTCCTCAAGATTCCACGCGCCCTCAAGATGGGCCCAAAGGTCCAAGAGATGGTCCCAAAGGACCAAAAGATGGACCTAAGGGTAGAAAACCTACAGATTTGATGCCAACAAATGGGCATGATACAATAACTACAATCGAAGATGTCACTACTGTCGATAAAATTTCAAGTACGGATGTGAAGAAAATGTTCGTTTCCGATGTCACCTCGGAAACTGTCATTGACAAGAAAACGGTTGTCGACGTCAGAGAAACCATCGATGATGTTAAAAATACCTTCATACGAGAAGATATCGTCGACATCAAAGATATAGTAAGTATTAAAGTTTCACAAACTGACAAAATTTTATAATCCTTGTTTTACCTTCAGAACGAAGTTACGAATATCACCAACGTGAATAAAGTCGTGGACAATAAAATAATCGTTAATGAAGTTATCAGAAAAATTCCTGGTAAAGATGATCGACCTAAGGTGCCTCACAAGGAGCAGTGCATCTGCGAGCTATGTACTTGTGGGTGAGTTGATAGTTTTTTTTTTATTATATTTGTTAGGTTATTAGTAGATTGCTTTCGTTTTTATGAGGCAAAAATATTGTTAAAAAATACTACTCCTAGTATAGCGCGATTAGAATCATTTTGTCCCTATATCATCGTCAGTAAATTGAGGATTAAGAGAGCTGCTCTTACACTAATTCCATAAGCACGTAATTAAAATTTTACAAAAGGCAGTTATACAGAAAAGTCAATGAATTTAATTGTATTGCCACTTAGGAAAGCTAACCGCTAACAGATGTGACTTCTGATTTATACTGTATTAGCAAGTCAAACATATGGTCGAAATTATACATTTACAATAAATATTTTATTTTATGAATGTTGCAATGAAAAAATGAGTTTTGTTTTATTGAATTGATTAAAGTGACAACATAATTGCTAACTGTACAAAATATAGATAATAACGATACACGATTTTTTTAAATTAATCGACGAGATTTCAAGAAATAAAATTTGGAATTTCTAAAAATTCTAATTATTGCGTTGGACTGTGTGAGATCGTAAAGGTACTTTAATAATTTATTTTTTATTAATAAGCGATTTTCAAATATTAAAGAACAGATTTCCATGATTATGTTCTCGGCGTCTCAATACCAATTAGTTTAATGAAAAAATTAGGCAAACTTTTCTATTTATAATTAATCAAATATACTGCAGAAATTGCTTGCGTAAATGTCGAAAGTTGCGAGTTTGCGATAGGCATCTTCGAGTTTTCCATTTCATGGATTATGTATGTTACAAACTAAAAGTTCTCTACTTGGCTAGTAAAAGTAGATACCCGATATTCAAATTTTAGTTATTTCAAATGAACTATGAAGCTTTCTGTGTACACTAAAAATATAGACTGACGGCTTGATAAATTATAAACTAATATAAAGCAATTTTACGTAAATTCAAAGAATTTTTACAAAAGCTAATTCCATTAATTTGTAATGTGGTATTTTTAGTCTAAACAACCCAAAAATACACGTAAAACATTAATAAACAATCTCATTTGTTAGAGATTTTCTGAAGCCCCGAAAATCTGTATTATTATAGGTTCAAAAAAGTAACTGTTCGCAAATTCTACCAACTTAGTAATTATTGTTGCTATACTACATTTAATGAACAGATACGAAAATTAAATTACTGGAAGGGGCTTCGATTGGTGAAACCTCTTTTACACGTTACAAATTAAAACACAAGATAATTTAAATTTTTTTAAATAAAAATGGATTGCGTACAACCGACTTGTCAAGAACAATATTTTACTCAAATTCTGCACTCATTTGTGGGAGGAGCTAAATCTGTTCCTCAAACGTAGTATAGATACAATCTAGTATGGTGCACACCACCAATACAATTTGTAAATTAATTTTTAAATTGCACTGATCAGATCCCCGATAGCTCCGATAATGTACAAAATGGAGAAAAAATCGGATCCGCTTTAATCGTAGTTATTTTTTGAAACATGAGACGTTTATTAAAAATAATACTAAATTTAGATAAAAGTATTTTGGTATGGGTGGCTATAATAATATGACAACTTCTACCTATAAAATTTTGGTCTGTCTGAAAAATAGGGTACTACTAGACACTATTTCGATTTATTTTTTCTTACTGTACACAATAGACCCTTTTGTAGTTATCAACGGTGTTGTTATAATGTTTCTAAGTGTGGGCTAACTTTCTATCATAATATATTCTGATGAGGCTATCAATAAAAGCTATTCCCATCTGATGCAAACTTCTAGATCCCACTGTTTCTGAGAAACTGATCAACTTTAACTGAACTTATTGAATTTTTGGGTGTAGGGTGAACCAAGTTCAGACCCGCCTCTAAGTGGGTCCGTATCTTCAAACAGGACCGCCGCGTGTAGGTGTGCAGATTGTTCGCCGCACAAGGGGGGTTAATCAAAGTCGCGGCATTTTGATTTATTACATAATTATGTAGACCAAAATGTCTCCAACCGATCACGCGTCCTATACTTTTTAAGAACAAGAAATTTTTGAAGTATTAGTAGTATGATGCGCTAAACCTAAATAGGCCCCACCTTTATATGAACTAGACCAAAAATTCAAACTTAAAACGATCACTTGCAGGTTTGCGGAAATCTCTCTATTTTCTTAATCTGGTCATTTTTGTGCATTTCTGAAATATAAGTGTCCCTTTTGGTTATTTATAACCTGTCTTATTACAAGTGCAGACTTAATAGATTCTATGTAACTAACACGGCAATTGTTAAATACGGGATGTTTAGAATATGTTATACGTTTCTATTAAACCGGTTTATTAAAAAAAAATAAATGTAGGGGCTTCTATAAAAGTGATTAAAAATAGTGAAGGAGAATTATTCCAGCCAAATTCAGCAACCAAGTACAAGTATCGAGAGATCAAAAAAAAACTGTTCCTCAGTGGGCTGTGGAAATTCAACGTATGAATAATATGTTGGTGACACTGTACGTCAATGTCAAATTCGAGGTTATCAGGTTAGGTTTTCCGTCAGTTTTGACACAAAATGACGCAAATCCTAACCTGATAACCTCGAATTTGACATTGACGTACAGTGTCACCAACATATTATTCATACGTTGAATTTCCACAGCCTGCTGGGAACAGTTTTTTTTTGGATCTCTCGATACATACCACAGAGAACACAATTAGTTTTTTTAAAATAGGGGTGAATGAAAGAAAATTTGGTTTCAAAATGCAAATGCAGATCTCAAGAGGCCATTGTAGCGATATAAACGACTTAACTTTTGCATGGCTTGAAAATGCACGGCCTCGTTGATTACCAATTAGGGATCCCATATTACAAGAAAATACAACATGTGACTTAGAACTTTTGCTTGCACTAAAATACCTAAAATATGGTTTAAAGTTACTTTTGTAATTTTGACCATTTTGTTGTCGTTTCCAACATCAAAATGATACACTATTCGCACTAGTTACAATATGGGATTTGATATTGCCAGTAGTGGTAATATGATAATTTAGAACAACGTTGTAGATTTAAGTAATTTGATTTACCAAAAATCAGTTTGCAACTTGATACATAAATAGCTATTTGGTACATATTGTATTTAAAACGTTCTAAAACCACAAGATTTTTACGATACCATTTCAAGAATCCCAAAATTATTCACGTTTATACGTACATACAATGTCTGTTTTTTTTATAACAAACGTCAGTACAGTTTAGTAGATATCTTAAAACATTGCAGATTTTACACTTGAGATTAAGCAATTATAAAAATTTAAATATGACGGCAATATCCTTTTCAGGAAATTCAAATTTTACAATGCTTTATAAAAAGAGATATATCACTTTACGATTTGTAGAACTACATGTATGACAAAACTACATGATTTTTCGAATATTTTAGTTAGTTTAAGAATTATTTAACACTCCTAGTATTAGTGGCTTCAGGGGAAAAAAGTTTTTAAAACTCAAAATAATTAAATAAACCAAAGAACAGATTTGTCTATAATATGTATTCGAAACGATATTATAGATAGTCTAGATTTGAACTAATTAAGAATTGTGTGGCCTTAAAAGAACGAAGGATACAAATTTAATGATTTTACAAGGTATATGACATTTATAAACTTGTGTATTTTTCATATATACCAAGACTTAATATTAAAGTTCAAATTTTTTTATGTGAACACTTGAAAGATTTATAATTGGAAAAAATAATATAAAATGTTAATTACTTCTTTAGATTTTTTATTATTTACCGAAAAGTAGTGTTTGCATAATTTTTACGTTTTTTATGCAAGGCGCTTTTTAGGAGAAATATTTTTCAATTCTAATTAATATCTATTTAAATGGCTTCAAGAAACTCTAATCTAGCACTGTTCTTTTACGGTTGTTACAATAAGGAGATTTTCCTTTATCCAATTACTTGTTCTAAAGAATGCCTAGCTAAAGTTGAAAAAAATTAGTTAGCTAAAAATAACACTCTAAAAAATTTCATTGAAATCTTACATAATTTCCTAAAAATAGCACTTGTAGGATTTTGACAATTTCGAAAAATTGCATTTTCTAAATAAGTAAAAATCACTTGGTATATATAATAGGAGGTAAATAGGTTTTTAGATAAGCACAAATTATTGACGTAAAAAGTTTTTTTTAAATCAAAAATAAAAGATGTTCCTATATCTTTTTGGCGGACACTGTATATGATCCAAAATAATTTTTTTATAGATAAAATATATACAGTACTTTACTTCTTATTTGCGATTTGATTGTTGTGTGTATTTACTCTTTTTAATAATTTTCAAGGAGGGTGGGGGGGGGGGGCTTTTTAAATTTGCATAGAGGCGACTCTATCTCCAAGTCACGTCCGTGCATATGTTTTGTAAGTAATCTTGTTACTCTACCTCATAGACCGATCTCCAAAAGAAGCTCAGTACCGATTCAGTGAACTGTGGAAATAGATGAACATTTTCTGAATATATTAAATCGGAACTTTTATTTGTAAAAATTACAATTTTGCAGTCTGGAAGCGTTTCCCAAATAAAGCTGAAAATGGAAAATTGGTCATATCTATGTAAATTATCTCAAACGTACAAAATCACCAGGGCATTAAACTATCCTTATGAATCTTTAATAGAAGACCACATTTAAAATATTTTCATGTTAGCAGTTGCCTCGAAAAACCCATTTCTGTATTATGCTTATGCAATACACTAGAGAAACCACCTGGATCTTATCGCTGCATTATCAATTTACTCCCACAGTTTCCCGCTTCCTGCTTCATTCTTTTTTCCAAGCGCAGGAGGAAAACGTCATTTAATACTGAAACAAAACATAATTGTGGCAATTTCATGCACAAGAGCGATGCATCCCATTCGAAACCCAGAACCAGCGCCTTGTGTTCCGTGACGTGAAGAAAGCAAAACCAAGGTGCTGCAAAGTATCACGTTCTCGCCCAACAGGTTTATCTTCGGGCATGTATTCGGAATGGTAATATTCTCGACGGTGATGTCATGCCTTGCTAAATTCATTAAAAAACATTTAGTTCTGTACAAGGTGCTTTTGCTCTCGCCGGCGCTCGTAAAGTTACGTAAGAGCATTTAATGCATGGCTGCAAGTCCGACCTTAAATTTCCGTTTTTGACTGCACCGGCAGTGATATAATTGCGATGCAATTATAAACTAAGCCTTGGAATAGTTTTATCAAAGGCTAGAAGTCCCACGAAAATCGCGTGCAGCAGAAGCAGAGGAATTCTAGTAAACTTCGCAGTTTGAACAAAATGTTTGCATTGGAAAATGTTTACCTTTCCCATATCTGTGTACACTCCCGATAACTTTTTCTCTATCGCGATTTAGAAATGCCAATTATAGAATGTGGGTAGGTGCTCCCCAAGGAAATAAATTATCAGCTGCGATTAACGTTTGCTATTCGCCAAATTAAGGACTTGCCTAAAAAATAATAAGCGAATTAGCCACTAAGTACGTGGGAGTCCATTGCGGATAATCGTTTATGTGCTAGGGGGGTCAGGGACGATTAACTGGAAATTAAGGGTTCATTGATAGAGTCGCCTTGGAAAGTTGAAATGGGACGCATCGATATTTTGCATTTAAAATTAAATTTCTTTTTGATTGATCGGGGCAACTCATGATTGGGGCCATACTTTAATTACAATTAGAAACTATTTTTAGGCTGTTCGACTGCGAAGGATTGCTTTTGAGTCGACAAATTGGTTTTATTGTGTCATGCGATACAGCTGTTACAGAATTTAGTTTAATTGACGTGGAAATACTGAAAAACCTAGACTTTTAAAGAGGGGTTATTAGACGAAGGTGAATATATTGCTTTTATACACTATTTTCTTGCAGCATGGAATACAATAATTCAAAAGTAATCTATTCCGTAAATGATTTCAATGTAAATCATTACAATACTTTTTTATTCAAATGCTTTTTAATATTTAAATACTAGACAAAGACATGAATACTTTTTGTATTTAAATAACGTATATTTAAAGTATTTAATACTTTTAAATTATTTAACTAAGTATTTCTTCAAATACATTTCTGACTATACAATAAATACTTAATTATTAATATGCGCGTTGTTCTAAGAAGTGTAGGTTTTTTTAAATGGCAAAATTAAATGTTTACAAGTAAGTTACTCATAAAAGAAAGCCGTGTGGTGGCCACACCTTATCTTTGTATTTTAAATGTATGGCTTATCTGTTTTAAAAGTTTTAAACTTATTTTTTAACCTATTCCGAATATTTCTTTTATTTTTCATATTTTGTTGCCAAATGGATGCAGACTTATATGAAACTCTAAATTGTTTTATTTGTTTGCCTCCTAATTCAGATGCTGTTTTGTGTGTTATAGCAAAGACATAAAATGTATTTGGTTAACTATAAATTTAGTTTTCTGTATTTAAGATTTCTTACCGAAACATTCATAAAACAGCATCTAAACTATGGATTCACCACAAACTACAATGATATATTGTTTATTTTGACGTTTACCATCTTTAGTATTTGGCCTACTACAATTACTATCCGATTGAAAGGAAATTGCAAACTTTTAATTTAGCTCTGGACAATTTAAAAAAAATATTGAAGTATTATATTACTATTTAAATACATCAAGAGTCATATTATATTTTGTGTATGATCGGTAACTAAAATAGGGGCTTTTCAAATTTCATTTTCAAGCGTAAAACAAGTCTTTTTCGCCCTCGGGCGATAAAAATTTTTTCCCCACCGACGTAATTCTAATTATTTTTAAACACGTTTCGTAGTAACCATACTATTGTACTATTCAGATAAAATCATTGTAAGAAGTACCCTGTTTTTATTAGCAACGATATTATACATACAATGTAGTTTTCCTTTTTAAATTAAATTTTGATCTTACGTCAAGTTTTGTATGCATCTCAGACGTAACCAGCGTCTGGTTCTTATGGTGTCATAGTCCTCGGTGCTCCGCACCTCGAGTTATAACTTTTACGCCGCGAACCAAAAGCGCTGGTTTAAATAAATAACTATTATGGGAATTCAAATACTTAAAAAGTATTTAAATTCTTTTATAAAATTATTATTTAAATATTATATGTATTTATCCCGAAAAAGTATTTAGTAATTAAATAAATTCCATACTCTAAAAGTATTTATTATTTAGTAGCTAAATACTTTTTAAAAGTATTTGCTCAGCTCTGTAGCTGGGTCAAGTTAAATTCAAATAGGTTAGATTAAGCTAGGCAAGATTTTTGTTTATTTGTTTGAAGTTACTGAAAACCGGAAACCCCTAGACATATTAAAATTTTTCCTATATACATATTCAAAAAGTTTACTTTTTTCGGACATTTTAATTGTAAGAGAATTAAATAATGTTATTTTAAAACAGCAATATATATGTACTAGTTTTTTCTTCATTTATATAGTTGTTATGTGGTAATGTACTAAATCGCAATTTATTCGCTTTAGAGTAGGTAAGTCGTTTAAAATGTGTAATATGATTCTGAGCTAGCGACTAGGGAGTTACGCTTTAGTGACGCTCAAACAAAATATGCAATACAGCAAACAGAATAATTAAATGTTAAATAAATTATAAACACGTAGAGAGTATTCTAAACAATAACAAAATACATTTTTTACACGTTTTTTATGAAAATTTCAATTTATTTCCGGTTTTCCTGAAAAACTGTGGTTTACCATGAAAACAAAATATGTCAGTAGAAAATTCAAATTCTAATGTTGTTTGTTGTACGCTTTCTTGGAACCAAGATAATTTAAAACACATAATATGAATAATTTATAATTTTTTATACACTATCCATAGCTAAATGTTACTAGTATTTTTATAACTCACGTTGTCTATATTTTTGTACGGAAACTGCAAAGAACCATTAAACTATGAAAAATCAGTGAGAAGTCATTTTCCGTAACAAAAAAAACAGAAAGAAAGAAAAATATACCAGATTAAAATGTACCGGAAGTAAACCATTTAGATGAATATGAAACATATTACATACAACTCCTCGCTAACATCACATGTAAATATATTTGGTCACAATTTAACGAAACGAAAAGCAATTAAATAAATAATACATAGTGTATATCCCTCCTGCTTCTTCAAATACTAATTTACATTGTGCATTGTTTTTGTTTATATTACAAAGATAACAATGAATGGACAATAATGTCATTAAACGTAATTTAATCCAGCAATAACTTTTTATAGCTACTTTATAATGGATTATTTATGTTCTTGCCTATCTTTAAATCAGTGGGTTTTGTTTTATAGGATTAGATAACGCTGTAAAAACGCATTCGAGTATTAAACAGAAAGAAATGCGCATACAAGCCATGACGATGTAGCTTGTCTGCTCACATCCTATTCGCAAGGTCTCAGGATTGAAAATTGCAATTGAATTATTTTTTTAATGCGGAACAGTCTCAAAGTACGCCTTCTTGCCAGATCAGCAAATGCAGGCGTAAACATGTTCAGTAAATTAAAGCTTCGTGGGTATAAATTTTGCGTCATTATCCATCCATGTAATTATTTATCTCGTAACAAATGTGGAGTAAAATTCTGCGAACAAATGACATTTCGCAATTTCGGAAGTAAGCTTTAAAAATTACAGCATGTAATTGGGACCATGGGCTACCTACAGTTTGAATGCTGTATAGTTATTACGGTAATTATGAAAAAAAGGATCTGGCACATGGTCGCAGTTTTACAGTTGAAAGATTTCCGACGACGAATTTAAACCGCAGACTTTGTTGACTGGGTTAGTTTTTCAATGGAGGAACTTCCATGTATTCCATAGCGTGGCTAATATTCGGCTTAAGGTTACTTCTATAAATATGTAAATTAAAAACCGGAAAGTTGTATATATGAGCAGAATTCGCATATAAATCAACAATCTAAACTTATCATTATCACAGTTAACATTTTTAATCGATGATTAATTGGTTCATTGTTTTTTCAATCAAAATTTGTAATAACGTAAAATTTCATACTTCACATAGCTGCTCCGGTAATTAAACTTCCTACTTTTCACAGATGTTGCCAACAGCAGCGTGGGAGGAGTGAAAGTCAATCTTAAATGTAGAAATCGATTGCTAATATTTTTTAAGGTATGTGGTATGCCGTCATGTTTATTTTTAAATCTACGTGTATCACTGGAAATTTCCCGATTTGTGCAATTACCGACAAAGTGCAAATATAATTCTTATGTATATAGTGTACATCGTCATCGATTTTACTTGTCAGCGCTCTTTATTTGCTAAATGATATTTTAGCAACTTGACTTTTTTATTGCTGTTATCGTTATGGGAAATTCTGTTTATATTGTGATTATAAAAAATACTGAGTTTTATTTCTAAAAAATATGTTACATAGAGCTGAGGTTCAAATGACTTGCGCGCATGAAATTATGAAAGGCAATGGTTATATGTCCGTAGTTTTGGATTTCTGTTAAAAAAACATTACTAGTATCTTAATTGAGCATAACTTTTGTTTTAATTCCAAAGTGTAAACTTAATTGTTAAGTAAAAACCGATTTCTGGGATTAGACCGTGTCAGTATTGAGGTCGAAGCTCAACGTTTCGCCCACTTTCATAAGAGGCTTCATCAGGTGGAAAAAGCAAAAGAGCACAGTAACTCAACGTGTTAACCACATCCGAGGCGTGGTTACACGATGAGTTACCGCGCTCTTCTATCTAATCCCTTACAAAAGAGTTTCGCCTCTAGCGTGGTTAACCCGTCCAATCCCGGAAGTCGTTTTTTACTTAATGACAATGGCCGTGAAAGCCTCCGAAATCATTAAACTTAATTATGTTGTGCATTAATCCATATATTCGATTTGAGTTTACTCATAGTGTCAATCATGCAACAATGACGCTAGAATTCCTTGATAGTTCCTCTTCACAAGTAGTTAAAATTTCCAAAAGAATAAAATATTTAAAAAAAAATGCCACTTGAAATCTTACTAAATAAAAAGCCTTAATGAATTTCAAGAACAGAGCGTTTTTCTTAAGTACTAATTGTGTTATGAAACTTGCCGAATCAGTAGTAAATGAATTGATAGAAGGGTTATTTACCTATTTTGAATCAGCTCTACAAATTGTAATTTACATCTATAATATCTGAACTCCATTGAATCGTGATTCAAGGTCTATTTATATTGTGATAACTTTACATTTAAAAGTTATTAAGCACTTCTTTTTTAACGTTTATGTAGTACAGAAATTCAACTTCACAACTTCACTTTCTAATTCCCTCTCCTTGGCCGATCCCGAATTTCTCCTCCCACTATGTCCTTTTTATTCCCTCGTATGAAAGTCACAAAAAATCACCTTCCAAGATTCCTTCAGTTCTTCACGTTCCAGGTTTTCTCAATTCCGTCTGTCTGTTTGTCTGTCTGTTGGCGGTATAACTCAAAAACGATATCTTCAAGGAAGACGATATTTTGCATACATATTATATGTTTACCTGGCATGAAATTGAGAAAATTTCGGAGAAAGATATACAGGGTGAGCACCTTACAAATTAAAATTCTGTTTACTTTTTGCTTTATCTGAGAAATAAATACAAGTAATAATTTACACATGTCATAGGCTTTATCATTGGCGAAAATGAGACTTTACAGATACAGGGTAAACATCACAAGTGGGGAAAATAGTATGGTGCCTTATAACGCCGCAGAAACTCATCCAATCCGAATACACCCATAGCTCAGCTATTCTAGCGGCGAAGCCCGGAGTGCGAATCCCAGCGCACTACATTTTTACTTCCCTCGTCTAAAAGCGAAGGATTTTTTATTTGCAAGAGATCAAAGTAATAATTTGCACTTAGCTCAATCTTTATCATTTGCGAAAATGAGATCTAACAGATACAGGGTAAATATCACAAGTGGGACAGAATAGTACGGTGCTTTATAACGCAGCAGAAACTCGCCCAACTCGACCACGCCCGTGGCGTAAATTGATGAAATTCGCTCGAGGGAAGTTCCCTGTAAACCCCTTTACATACTTTTTCTGTTAATAAAAGTGGTCCAAGGATGTCTATTGCCATTTTTTCAAAAGGTTCTCCAGAAAGTTACTGTGCCATGTTTCCGCGATTTCTGGTTCTAGGTTATTTTCTGCCCTGTCGAAAGTCGCATTTCTTGCACCATTCTTCAACATCACGCGACAGTTGACCCGATAGAATTTTTCTCGGATTTGATTTAAAGTTTTCTTTACTTCAAAATGTCCTCCTATTCGGCTGTTATGGAGTGCTTTCATCACACTCTTGATATGCGATCTTGGCAAAATCAATATTGATTGACTACAGATACTTCATCGGGACCTTTCAACTTACGATAAAGTAGGTCATCGCAAAGACACAAGGAATCATCCCATTGAGCCCAGTATCCTTTGAACGTTGAACCATGCTTGGATACCCTTTCTAGGTAGGTCTCTATTTTTCAGCCATCTTCGGAAAATGTTCAAATCCCTGTCTTTCCGTAAATTCTCCGTAGATCATTGGTCGTTATCCGTATCTAGTTTTACGGTTGTTGCTTAAGGAATTTTTTTAACTTCCTCTTAGGCCATCTTTTACTTATCCTTCAACCTCTGGCAATATCTGCACTGTTGTTCAGATGAATTACGTGGGCTCATCAACTATTGAAGAGCTATGGTTACTTCTTATGGCAAAATGCCTTCCATAGCGATATATGCGAAAATGCTCAAGAGGTTTTAAGACGACAAGAAGTTTTCTCTCGTTACACAGTAGTTCTTCTCCGGTTTCCCTAAAATTTTGCTGTAGTACGCTCATAACTCATTCTGCAGTGGTAGATTGGTTCATTCGGTAGTATAGGTATTCTTTCTAGTGTTAACCGTAAATCCACTGATCTTTCACTGGGTTTTTATGACACTATTGTCATCATTGGGATAACTACATTTAAAAACGATCAAACGCTTATTTATTTAACGTTTACTTACTTCAACAATTCAACTTCACAACATTACTTTCTAATTCAACCTGCTTAGTTCCCGGTCCCGGTGAGGCTTTTAAAAATTTAAAAATGCGGAGAAAACCTCTACACAATGCCATAATTCGGAAGTGATGTAAAGTCGTGGGTCCCGTGTTACTACGATGTGTAGCATGTAAAAGGTCATTTGCTGGTATTGAAACTCCTTCGTCTCTGCAAAATTCAAAGTAGGACTTTGACCATAGAACCACAGCCATCGGTGTCTAAGGTACCTGGTACTTTGCATGCCTAGACATTGTCCATTACAAACAAACAAACAGATTCTGCTTGGCTGATCACCAATTTCTCCTGTCACCTTGACGTTCTTTTTAATGTCACGCAAGGCCATGGACAACTGGTACCATGAGCTGATGAGCATAGGCAGCTCAAAGATAACAATATTTTTTTATTAAAAGAGGTGTATGTATTTATTTTCCCATTCAAACGCAGTAGACCTTGTGAATCCTTAGATTCTAAATTTAATAAT
>CALNHX010012319.1:0-25965 GCA_940337035.1 Agriotes lineatus
TCTCAAACAATAACTCGTGAACACTTTTTTCCATGGCACACTAGGTCGGTATAGATGAGATATTTGTGCATTTTTCAAAAAATCCAAATTATCTCCTAAACTATCAATTTCTGGCATAAGACATGTAGGATATAAAAATTGTAAAATAAGATGCGGAATACGACTAAGCAATAAAATATAGGGAGTGCCATTTGAAAAAATAAAGTTATGGCCCTTCAAAGTTTCGAAAAGTTAACGTGTCACAACTAAGTAATCCCACAACGCAGGTAAGCGTTCTTATTTCCAAATAATACTCCAAAAAATTGTTTAGGCATGACCAAAACCTCAATTAGATATCTCTACGATCAAATGCCCTGTGATTTTTTGAATAAGTGTCTGTAAGCGCACGTTTTTACAGAAAAAAATCGAATAACTTCAAAACGGCTGAAGTAAATTTTAAAAAGTAAACTTTATTATGAGTCCTAGAAAAAGATAAATCCATATTTTTAAAAATATACAGCGTGTTCCATATAAAAAAATTAAGTTAAATACTGCCCTGAAAAAAATAAACACCCTGTATAAAGAAAAATAATTAATTAAATAAACTTCTTGTATATAGTGGCAGTTGGCTCATTTTTATATCTTTAACGGCTTAAGTGCAATCGAGCTTTCCCGTACTAATGACTCACCCTTTATATAAAAAAATTACTAACTTTAGTTACACCAAATGCTAAAACTCGGATGAGTAGCAGTTCAATCTATCGCTCTTTGGCAATTTTAATTTACTAAAGGTGGTAGAAATGTATTTTGTTTAAGTAATTCACAACACTTCTAATCGAAAAAATATATGATTAACATAGTTTGTTGCAGTAGGTGGCCGTGATAATTAGGCGGCCATGCTTTTGACGCAATCAGCAAACGGAGACAATTGTCGAACATTTCTTGTAAGCGTTAAAAAATTTGAGAAAAATGGAGTGCTTTGAAAAGTACAATTTATGTAAATATTGCAAAGAGTTGAGCAGCGTGCAAACATGCCATCCTAATTTAATATATTTAACGAATTTAATCAAAGATTGTGAACAAGAAGTGTTAGAGTCGAATGGCTTGTTTAAGAAAATCCAGGAAAGTCTGCTGCATATGTCAAGTAAATATGGCTTTATGCCTAGAAGAAATTTGAACAAAATTGTTTCAAAATATTACATATAGGTGTGTCTTAAAACACAGACATCTAATTAATTCGTCACCTTTCTATTCATCATTGAGAAGGAAGGATGTATTAGAAGGAACATTTAAATCTCGTTATGTATGTAAATCCTACGTTTCAAATATAATTTGTTAATGCACAATTAAACAAATGGTGCAATTTGTGTTAAACTTTATAGGGAATAATAAATAAAAATGTTAATTCCTAGAAATCTCGTATTATTGACAAGTAGGTACATTATTTAGTGGTTGTAAAGAAAATAGATAAGATGGCAATGTATAGATCACATATGTTTACCTTCCCAACTGTCAAAAAATTTCCACTTAAACATCGCCGCGCCTCGAAAAAATTTTCGGACATTTTTCTGGTTGTCATGGTAACGAGTCAAAATAAAGACATCATATTGGTTTTAAAGTAGAGGTGTGAAATTTTTAAATAAAATTTTGACGTTACACTCGGTGTTATGTATCTGTATTTCATTCTAAAACATTAACATAATGGTAATTAATAATCGTCATATGTTTCAATTTTCAAAGCCAAACTTTCACTTTCGTTTGCTCACATGTTATAATTATGGCCCTATCTGTATATCAGCCTAATAACGTTAATGACTATGACTTAAATTAAGCTTTATTTTGACTGACATAAGTCACACTACGAATGTTTTTATATGTATTGATCAATTTTAAATTTTCCTCCATGCAAGATGACCACTTTGAACATTTAGAATTACAAACTAATGTGCTGCGAACAAATAATTGCTGCCAGTATAAATTTAGTGTCTCGCCTAGTATCAAAACCGATAAATAACATTTATTTTTCAAAGAAATAATGCTCCATTAGTACATTACATTTCAAATGTAAAATAATAAATTCACAAATATAGATAGCGTACATGTAGACTTTGCTCGTGAACATCTAACAATCAATAAATTTATTAAAACGAAACCAAAGTTTCATTGATCTAATTAAATCACAGAAAATATTTATCATTGAAAATCGTACGACACTCATTAATGACCAATGGAAAAATTAGTTCACGAGCCATAACCAAGACAACAACAAAATTTCTTGGAAATTTTTGTAGGTAGACCAACCTAACTGTGAGGGTTTGTGTCGTTACGATTTTCTTACCGAATTTTGCATTCGAGCATTAATTCATATCCGGAAATAATTTTTCGTACATTCCAACAACGTTCTAATTTGCTCTCGCGTCCCGCTCGGGCAAATTAATACGACGTTGTTGGAACGCACTCAAAAAAAATTCCGGAAAGAATTAATGCTCTTATGAGATTATATGTGAAGACATGAAAAGTCAGAATAAATTACCGAACTCGGTCAATATTTTGTGTCGGACTAAATTAATTAATAATATACCTACATTAAAAATGCAATTTATTTCAAATGCTAAAAACCCAAGCTGAGGACACACAGAAACTTCCATCATTTGCATTCAGGAATGTACCTATCTTAACATCTTCCAAATTTGCCTTTACGACCTACCCATGTAACTTTCCGAGAATCCTGATTACGTAAGAGGTTTTTATTCCTTTTTGTTTGGATACTTAATTATGTCAGTCAATCCTGAACATTTTATTCCATATGTTAAATTAGGACCTTTTGAAGGTCATTTGAAGTAAACAATATTTTAACAATGCTAATGCAGAAGAAACGTTCTTTTAATTTTATCTAACGTTCTCACGATGTTTGTTAACATAAAGATCCTGTCAATATTACTGACGCTTCATTTGAAATTAATCCTGTACAAAAAAATTAAACAGGATTTCCAGAAGGATCCGCCATGGTGCTAACCCATGCACTTGGATTAACATCAGCTCGCCACCTTAGGATCTGTAAACAATATAAAAACATATCCGTACACTACCAACATTCAAATGAACCAGATATGTAAATGGTTCGTTACTATGCGTGGGTACACTGCCAAGGTTACTTTCGCCATAGGAGCGACTCCATTGAAATGGAAAGCGGATGGAGCTTGATGTCATCAGGGTCTGCTAACGCAAGAAAATAAACTGTGTTGTGCCACCGTTTATCTCCTCAATCTAAGTCGATCGCCACATCGCCGCTATTTACGATTTGATGCCAAACTCGCAAAAGTCTTAATGTATGCAATAAACCGGATTTTCATTTCATTATATAAGGCCAGGGTAGAACAACAATGTCACTTGTGACTGCTCCAGTAGTCATTCCGATCTACAGCCTCCGACATGTTGCGTTTCTTTGTGCTCAGTTTACTTGCAGTGCATCTCGTCCTGGTCGAAGGGCGACGAGGCTACCGGAAGGAAGTTGTAGTGCGCACCCACAAAACTCCGTAAGGATTTCTTTTATTACTTTTAGTAAACTGCAGATACTTTTTAATGTAGAACAAGAATCGGTAACCTGTAAATAAAATTCAATTTGTTTTTAATATTTATTAGTGTGTTATCATTACGCAATACACACTATTTAAACTTCTTCGTAATGTGAGCATTTAACTCGACATGTGTAATTTGTGATATATTAGTAATTAATTAAAACATTAGATGATGTTATTTAAGAGGATGACTGAGTAAAACTCAAATCTTGTGTGACATTTTTAATTCAACCCAGTACCACATAGTAAATTAAATAACTGTCATTTATCAACTTTTTCAACCATCAAACAACTCAAAATATATCTTCGTTTCGTAGTATCCTTCAGTTCTTACAAATGCTTTACCAATAAATATTCATAATGTGGTCAATTATACTATAGCTCAGTATCTAGTACACAATAATTCGATTACGCTATAATTTATTTGGAAGGACCTTTGGCTATGTTAATGTATTCCGAAATTCTAAAATATTCATATGTTGTACGTTTTACAATATTTAGTGCCTCTTTCAAGGAACAGCAACTAATCAATAAGAAGACGTCTTGCACCAGATGATCTAAGTCACTTTTTTTTACTACTACCAAGATATTGTAGAACGATTTGTATAATCCACGTGTTTATGGAACAAGGTCATCAAGATAGCAGAAAACGATTCAGATGATCTAATTTTTATAAAATAAAGATGATGCCATGACTTCCCACAAATTTCAACACGAAAAGTTCATTGTTCTTAAAGTTGTGGAATTTGAGCTTGAAAAATGTGTAGAATAAATAAATTACAGAAATATAAGAATTATATGTTCTTTAATTTTAAACAAATTGCTTGGTAATGATGACACCAATAATAACAAAGACAAAAATAAATACCATCTTTTAATTTTTTCACAATAATCACCACAGAAAGGACGACTTCTAAAGATCAGCATTATTAAGTTCGTATTTTCGTCAAAACCACAGTAATTTTTTTAATATCACTTGTTTAAATTAATGCAAAATTAAATCGACGAAGGTGAAAATAATGAGTGCAAAGATTTATATTGTGAACATATAAGAAACTCAAGTAAAAAAGTAGTCCCTAACAACATTTTCAAGATTTTATAAGGTGAACGAACAGAAAACAAGAACGACAGCATTTTTACGATATTCTAAAACGTCTTGTTTAAACAATTATTTATAACAGCACAGTTAAGAACGCAGACCGGCTCCTGCAAAGTTTATGTTCATTAAAATTTCAAAACTACTAATGTTTTTTTGATTGTCTTCTCAATGAACTCCACACAGCGTCTAATGAGTTTTACTAAAAATATCTACGAGGCTAGTTTGATAAGTAAGATAAACGAAGACGAAAAAACAATTTGTCAGATTCAAATTTATTTTTCAATATTGTACCCATTTAGCTCAACAAACTTGTGATGTCCAAGAGACTTATGTCATGTTAAGTATTTATCTACGACAGTGTGTAAAATTGACTTTTAGTTGGCAGTTTTAAGTTTGTAAAACGACTGTTTAATAACACGTTTTCATTAGTTTACACAACCAGTAGCAAAGTGTTTAAAAGATTTCATTAGGCACGTCGTCAGTAGCAACGTGTTTTCAAATTGTTAACACAGCAAAATTACGACCGTTTGCTAGTAATCCTAATTTATTGTACGATACACATGCGTAAAGTATATTTAGTCACTCGCGTTTTAACTCTGCCCTACTCGTGACTAAAGACTAGTTTTACGCACTTGTATCGTAAATTACTATTATCTAGCTCTGCCATTTACTGCGTAGATATCTTCATTATCTCGTGAAAATTTTCTTTCAACAAGCATTTTTTCAGATGAAAGTCTTCTAGGGTCAAATTTTTCCTGTAAAATTGATGTGACAACAATTCGAACTCCAACTCGTGATCTTTTTAGAAGTGTGAGCTGGTGCGTTATCCTGTATGTACACACCTTCTTCTCTGCCAAATGCGGCCGTTGTTTTTATGTCATCACTCAGTTGCTGTTATAAGCTAGCATAATATTCACCATTTATTGTTTGGACCTTGCCTTGCGAGTCCCAAAAAACAGTCGCCATCACTTTGGCAGCCGATGAAGTCATGTTTGCCATCTTTGGTGCTGGTTTTCCCTTCTCAATCCATTGTTTAGACTGCTGCTTACTCTCAGAAATGCTGTGATTAATCCAAGTCTCATCAACGTTTTATTTGGACTTAACACTGCTCGCTCTATCACGCATGGATAGAGAAACCTCCCCGAGAACTACATCCAATAGGGGTTTAATTCCGGTAGCGTTTTTGCCTTCCAAAACGAAGAGTTTTACCATGGCAATAATCTCAGTTTCTTCCATAATGACAAAAAGAACCCTGTCTTTTTTAACAATCCGCCAAACGAATGCTAGCAAAGATATTGAAATAAAAACTCATATCTATAGAAGGGTGACACTTAGCAAATATTATATGCTTTGACGTTTGTTTAGTCATCTGTTTGCCAACTTAATTATCAAACTAGCCTCATATAGTGCTCTAATATTACTCTATACAAACATAACCTGCTTCAACTTGGCTGCCAAGTGTATTTAAGCAACTTCGAATTTCTTGTGACAGCATGTAAAATCTGTATCCAAACTACTTTTTGATACTTACCGCTTTGGGTATTTTTCTAAAGTGGAAAAGTAAAAACATGTCTAAGAGAATATTTTGAGAAAACCTGTTCGCGTTATCGATACGACAATGAAAATTAGTACATTAAAAATTAGCAATTAAAACTTACGTTAACTAAAATGTCGAACTTAGTTGACATGAACTTTCTTAGTGTAGAAGAACACAAAAGTAGTACTAACCCATCAAAAACAATTTTTAAATTGAAAATGTCAAAATACGTAAATGGTTCTCTTTAAAATGCTAATATGGAGATAATTTCGGTAGAATATATTTAAACGTGTATGATTACACTCATTCTCCTCTTTAAGAAACGTGCCAACTTCTAAGTAAGATTACGTTGACAGATATTATAGTTGAACAATAATTCTAAGCATCTAGAGGTCACCTGTACAAATGGAAATAGTGAAATGATTCAAGAACCTTGATACCGGCGATCACACTTCTTTGCTGGAAAACATCGACCTCAGATCTAAAATATATACATGTCACCTATTATTGATATTGCATCATTACTTGATTATGAATCCACATTACCTATGGTAAAATAGAGATGTGTATTAACTGACAAGAATGTATAACATTTTTTGTTCGTAAATTTAAGCAATATCGCAACACTGTCATCATATACGACTAGCTCAAAGCAGATTGACATGCAAAGTATTACAAATTTTGTATTTGTTTAATCTAACTTATACAGTATGTCCCCGGATTGGGTTACAAAGAGGGAAAAAACGTTTATTTTTTACTTCTCAAAAAAAATCACTATAAAAAACTCTGCTTGTTCTCAATCTAAAAATGCCAAAATTTAAATATCCCCTTTCGTATACGGCGGAGGTTCGAAAATATGAAAATGGCTCAAGAATAAAGTACCCTTGTTTTTCAAAATATACAATAATGTTAATTGGAAATATTTGTTATAACATTTAAATTAAAAAAATTATAATTGCTTTGAAATGCTATTGATGTTTGAATCACGTATTATTAATTTTTTAAAGATACCGCGTTTGGTAATTGAATGGGTAGTAGAAAAATAAGAAAAACCAGTGAAAATTGATTTTTAGAGCAGGTGGCTGTGACTTTATATTTAACACCTACTTTTAATTCTAAGTAACTTTTTCAAATAATATTATTGTATATTTTGAAAAAAAGGGTGCTTTATTCTTGAGCCATTTTCATATTTTTGAACTTCCCCCGTATACGAAAGGAAATATTTAAATTTTGGCAAGTGCATTTTTAGTTTGAGAATAGGCAGGGTTTTTTACAAAGATTATTTTTTTGAGAAGTCAAAAATAAACTTTTTTCCCCTCTTTGTAACCTATCCGAGAACATACTGTATAATAAAATTACTACTATCTCCATCTATACTGTGCTGCGTTACTACAGGAAATTTAATTGAAACATACGAATATTGAAATCTACAAGAACAGTATTTTTAACAGGTTTGTGTGACCAAAGGTAATTGTTTTAAAATGTTGAGTTACTTGTATTTTTGGCAATACGATCAATAAATAACTTGATACTAATAATAACGTTTAAATAAAGTAGTATATAGACGAATATGGAAATAAAGCTTGAAAATAATAGATCAGTGAAAAATAAATAACTAAGCCTTTTAAATTTTTTGCAAATTATGTCCTGATGAAAAAGGAATTCAAGTAAAACACTAATTAAAGTGTATTTTTACTTTAATCATTTATTTAACACGTGGCTTTTAAATCATTATTTTACTTGCTTTGTAGTGGATTCTTCGATTCTACCTTTAACCATCAGAAAATCATAAGAGTTGTTGAGGTACACCGTAAAAGGTTAATAGACCCAAATTCGTTTTCTCCAATAATGTGTATCAAAGAAATGTTTTTAAACTATCCCAAAATTCTGAATATTTTTAACACTGGAGACAACAACAAATATGTGTAAACTGCAAAGGAAAGACACTTAATATTACAAGTATATCAATCTCTACACACTTAAAATTGCACTGCGCAAAAAAAATAGCGGACCACTATTAAGAATCACGGAAATGGTATATTTTAATAGCATAAAGGCGTAACAGTAACCAATAAAAACAGTGTGGGGTTATTTTAATCAAAATACAACAATAATACAAACTAGTGAATAACCTGAACTACGCTTCGCTTCGCTGATTACACGATTTAATTAAATTAAATATAATTTAATTTTACTTTACTTTTTCGTATTTTTTTTAAATAAAAACCGGGCTACAATCAAAGTCTAAAAATTAGCAAAATTTTAAGCTATCAGACAATTTAATCGGTCCAGTATCGTCGGAGGAGATAGCGAACAAAGATACTTACATACAAAGAGAGAGACCACCGATTTTATGGTATAGGATTAACACGTTCTTAACTGTAGAAGAAAACATTGTTGATTGTTTTACAAAAACTTAATTAGAATAACATCGCAACAAATATTTGCTTTTGTTTTCAAAAGCAACTAATGACGGGCGTGGCCTCCTCGGGCTAAGATGACTATCTGACAACTTCTTGGCATATTTAGAATAAGTATATCTTTCTGCGAAATGTCGTCCTCATTCTTGTAGAAGCACTGTTGTTAGCTATTCAGTACTTTCTGGAGTCACAAGACGTGCCCTGAACCTTCAATCAAGCTGACCGCAGTGGTCTTCAATAGGATTTAAGTCGGGGCTAAGAGCAGGCCAGTCCATGACCGCAATTCTCTGTTCTTCAAGGAAATTTATAGTTACAGCGACAGTATGCGACCTCGCATTATTTTGAGGGAACAGTAATCCAGCATCCATTCCTGCGACAACAGGTAACACATGATCAGCAAGGATCTCATCTATGTACCTTGCAGCATTTAACCTTCCCTAGATGGCAGCGTGTAGACTAATTCCTGCCCAAACCATGACGAATCCATACTTGTTGATCTCCTGGACAACCCTTTCGGAATAACACTTCCCACAACAAGTTCACACTATAACTCAACCATCATATCCCAATTCACATACTCTAAGGCAAACGTTATCGAGTTGTTTTATCAAACTGGCCTCGTGAACATCAAATGATATTCCCCCAACCTGTTGCTTGTAGATGGATAAAAAATTTGGATTCTAGTGGCCTCCCGCAATTCATTTTTAGAATCTCTGGCAATTGAAATGCGCCTACGTAGAAAACAATTAACCGTAGAACGGTCTTGGCACAGGATTGTTTTTCGTTTCCAACCTTGGCCATCTCTTACATCAATTTTCAATCTCTTTTTATCTATGCCACTACTTTAAAACAACAGAATGGCTAACACTGACCAGTCTTGCAACGGAACGAATACCTCTATCATCTTCTACCAAAGCAATCGCTCTTGCAATTTCAACCTCGTTAACGTGTCTCATTTTATGACCTAATTTGTCGAAGATCTTAGTAAATATGACAGCTACATTCAGCTGTCATCATTTTTACAAAGCCGAAATACATACTTGATTATATGAATATTGCAACCTTCATAAATTGAATGCATTTTCGGACAGGGTTGCATAATAAAAGTTGATTTGTATTACTATAGATCCAATTCAATAAATATCAGCAACAACAAATCTGAAATATAAATCTCTTTGAATAATATAGGCATTTTTAATAGCGGCTCGCCAATTTTTTGAACAGTGTATGTCAGTGTCAACACCTTGCATTGCAAAAACCAAACCGTTTAACAAGAAAATTATATAAATAATAAGGCTGGTTACTATTTCAATCACTCAGTATTCGAATCCAGGATCGAATCCTACTTGAGAATTCAAAAAAGATAATTGAATGCTTTATTACAAAAAATATTCGTTCAGTAACATTTTTTAGTGTATTGAAATATTAAGAAAAAAAATGAATAATTTAATTAGTGTTTCAAAAGATTTAAGAAAATCTTAAAATTTGTAGATTACACTATCCTAACCCTAATTTTAACCAGAAATTGAGTCACTATTGACCCAGGCATTCGTTTTTCTGAACTAGTTAGCTTTGCTATTCCTTAAACAATCTTTTTTCACTTCAGATATTTGTTCTTACATACTGTCGGAGAGTTAAATAAGTTGTTTAAATGTCCAGCAATCGTATTAAAATTTTTCAAGGCCTTATTCTATGTTAAGTAATTACCCATACTGCTTCTCTTTCAGAGTGGATACCAAATTAAAAGAGCAACCCACAAGGCCGACCAGACTGCCGGTCCTTCGCAAGGAAGTCACCACTCACCAAGTCAGCAACCGCCACAGAAGGGCTCTTCCAGAACCACCCGCTGCAAAGGAGGAAGATGACCCCAGACTTTGCGTGCTCCACAGCTTCAGATTCGGCTGCATATGCAGATACGGTGACTTCAAGTGCTCTCCGTACCCACCGGAGTACCCCCTCTTATAGAATAGGCGTCTAGAATTAAATTTCGTTGTTGTTACATTTCATAGATTTTGTTATGTGTACTTAGTGACAAAGAAACGTAGCGTAATTTCAGAGTTACCTGCCGCTGAAGGTGTTCTTTGCAAGTGCAAAATAAAGGCTGTATATATATCTTGCTGTGTGTTTATTAATATAGCTATAAGACATTAAGATCTAAAATGCAACGTGTTAAACAGTATTGAGTTGCTTCAAGAAAAAATAAGAATAAAATTTTGAAGAGCACAAACAATGTTGTTCTTCAATTTAAAAAAAAATAACTATTACTAGCGTAGTCCAGATACGTACAGAATTACTGATCTGAATTACAAATACCATAAACCTTGAAGTAAATGTTAATAATAGAAGATCACCAGTCTTCAGCCTCAGAAGCTATGCCTTGAAGAGGTTATTGAGTACTAATCGTTAAGACTGTAACTCACTCTTTTTCTGTGCAAATTTTAACAAACGCCTGGCAACTTTGTAATACTTGATTACTTAATTATTAAATGTTAATATGAATCAAACTATTAGTGAACGATGTAGTGCAATTATGTTCTAGTTTGTATTTGCTGAATAATGCTGTTGCATACTAATAGGCAACTCTTGAGTTAATAAAATTGATTGAATGGTTTAAGAATGTTATATAAAATAAGATTAACGAGATATTTCTAAAACTATGACAGTATCATAAATATTGTGTTTATAAAAGTTGTAGGTACGAAACTGGTGCACATTGCTAAAATAGTTTTGATTATACAGGTGGCTCAGAAAAGTGTGGCGAATCAAACCTACTTTTTTTTATGAAATATCCTATTTTTGGGTACCTTAAAAGTTTTCATTGAAATACTAATCATTTTGATATCAAGTTGTATGGATCTAATGTCAATTGTTTTGGAGATATTAACAATTTTATACAAAAATGCTGAACAATGCTTGAAAATAATTGAATGAAGGAAAATATTATGAAAATATTATGTTTTTCGTGAAATACCTTTTAAATGTAGATGTGGGTATTAATGGGTGCTCAATATTTGCAAATTTAAAAATCTGGTCTAATACACACACTCCAACTTCCGTTTACAGTGCTCTTATAATTATCCAAAAATTGTATTTCTAATTTTTAAGAATTTCAAAAATTACAAATTTTACAGAAACCGTACAAAATAGAGCATTAGTTAACGAGACACATTTTCTTTAAAATGTTAAACCGAATTCAAAAATGTAATAATATACCGGATGTTCTATTTAAAGTAGGTGTTAATAAAAAAAGAAGAAAACAAAAGAAACCCATTTTAGAGGTATTCAACTGGAAAATTACCTATGTCACATCAATGAATATTAAAAATATAATAAAAATCTAAATTTTGAAAAAAACTGAAAAATCACAAGAGCAAACTTTTAGTAAACACCGTACTTACGATTATGAGATTTTCTTCAAAAGCTTGCTGTTGCATCTAGATAGTACACAAAACTTATATATGAAGTTTCAACATCATATCTCTTTGCGGTTTCAAGCTATTCTTTGACAAACACACACACACACAGGCGCGCGCGCCCGTGCGCGCGCACATACACGGAGACTGACAGACAGATCAATGAACAAAAACATGTTTTTTTGGGTTCAGGGAACTCTAAAACGTGAAGATTTGTTGAAAAATCGATTTCGAATATTTGGGGTGAATCCAATACTTCCTTTACAGTAAAAGGAAGTAAATATTTCGATTTTCTTAAACGAAACGCCTTGTATATTGTTGTATTTTTGAAAAGCCCCTTTAATAAGCTTTCATTTGATATGTTACACCTACCTGTAAATAAAACTGTTTTTGAGATAGGCGTGTTTGAACATAAAAAACAATTTAAGCCCCTAAAGATGCTTTATTTCAAGGGATAACAAACAAACGCCGTTAAAATAATGATGAGACACTTGAGCTCTCCAAAAATAAAAACCCAAAACTATGTTTAGAAAATATAAATCCAGTCAGTGTTGGTACAAGAAATAATAAACACTAAAAGACGATAAATGCAAGAATAAATTAATTCCAGAATGAAATATAATTATATTCAAAAAACAAAAGTCAATACATCAAAATCCTATACGTTGTAACGTTTCAAAAGTCCCAGCAAAGGGCGCTCTATGATATCACCCCGGGTTAACTCAGGTCGGAGAAACATATGCACTCAACTCAAATATATACGGTAAAGGAAAACACAGTATTATTACCATTAATGTATTGCGTTTAGATATTTACACAAAATAACTATTAATTTTAAATTAACTGAATTGTACATTATGAATATAACAAATTCTTCTGGAGGGTCGTGTTTCTTTGCTCCTTGGTCAATTGCAACTCACCTAGCAGGTCTGCACGGAAGACGGTTGTATCCAGCGTTGAACCAAGGGTAGCATGTAATTACGGATGTCCCACACCTCAAGGCCTTGTAGGTTAGCGGTTTGTTTACATTTATCGGGGTGGAATTATATGCGAAATGTAGGAGTTTTAACCGATACCTGAGACTCCTGAAGTGCGTAGGGTTGGTGCTACTGGTGTTCGTGCTCTAGGAGGACAGTGCGCTGTTCTCGAGGATGATTGAGCCGCAGAATCCTCCAGGTAAAATTTTCCGATTTTAGCCGGGCAAATGTATTTGACAGCTCGGTCTTTGGATGCAGCGAGATTCCCCAGCCTCAGGCTCCGGTCCCTGGTTTTGCCTTTTTGGGCAATTATTTTATTCGCGCCGCCGTCTGGCATGCAAAATAATTCCTACAGGTCTGGTCTAGGAATAAATTATATTATTCTCGTCGCATACGGTAATAACGTAAACGTGGGATTTGAGAATTAATCAGGAATACATCAGGAGACCGGCAGACACAGCCACATGCTGACGTTTAGGTTGGAGAGGTTTCTAGGCGGGTACGTCAGGAGACCTGCAGGCACGGCCCCATGCTAAAGCTAGGAGAGGGTTTAGGAATAACGGGAAGTCCAAAGACTCAAGTTCTTCGGACAGGATGAGGTTCTAAGGCTAAAAGGGCCTAGAGCGGAAAGCTCTTCCAGGCAAGAGCAGTTGCTGGTCGGAATCGGTGGACTCAAGAGAGTTCAAATGGTTGCGGAGTCTTCTTATATATCCTTCTGGCGGCTTTATCGGAACAGCCGCTTCAGGTATCGTTGAGTGGAAGGCGGCGCGGAGGTTGATTCTTCGTTAACTTCGCGCATAGCTGGTACGTGTTTGCTATCGCTGGTTTGAGCGCTGCTTATATGCAACGCCTGATAACGCTTAAACAAGCGATGCATAGATTTAATACATTTTTAATGTGGATTTTATAAATTTCTGCAGATGCTAGCGTTACAACGTAATTACGCTAAATGTTCAAATAGTTCTTTTTTGAACCACCTTGTATAATCAAAACTGTTTTAGTAATGCCCACCACCTTCGTACTTACAACTTTTATATACACAATACTTATGTAACTCTCATAGTTTTAGAAATATCTTCCACCCCGAACAGTAAAAAATACTGTTAGAAGCTATATCCGTAAAGACATGGCGCATAACCTAAGCGATAGAAACGACATCACGTGAGTGAATAAAAACAAAATTAGCGACTTCGATGAAATTTTCGCAGAAATGCTAAAGACACTAGGAAAAGTAGGCGCAGAGATCATGCACAGTCTTAATCAAGAAATCGGGCAAACGGAAGATTAGCCGCATGGCTGGTGCCGATCCATATGTATCCCTCTCTAAAAAAATCTGGTGTGACACACGCACGCAACTTCCTTTTACAGTGGTCTTATAATTAGCCTAAAATTTGATTTTTGATTTTAAAGCATTTGTCAAAAATTTTCAAAAATTACAAATTCTACAAAAACGGTACAAAATAGGGCGTTAGTTGAAGAGACAATTTTTCTCTAAAATCTTAAGCTGAATTCAAAAATGTAATAATATATCGGGTGTTCTATTTAAAATAGAAGTTAATAAAAAAATAGAAAAACAAAAGAAACCCATTTTAAAAGTATTCAACTGGAAAATCACCTATCTCACATCAATACACATTAAAAATGTAATAAACATGTACAGTTTAAAAAAAATCGTTAGAGCCGTTTTTGAAAAAATCGAAAACACTGAAGAATCACAAGAGTAAACACCTACTTCCGGTTATGGATTTTCTTCAAAAGCTGGCTGTTACATCTACATAGTACACAAAACTTATATATGAAGTTTCAACTCCATACCTCTTTTCGTTTTTGAGATATTCTGTTCACAGACATACACACAGACAGAACAATGAACAAAAACATGTTTTTTGAGTTCAGGGAACTCTAAAACGTGAAGATCTGTTGAAAACTCAATTTCGAATTTTTGGGGTGAATCCAATACTTTCTATATCGTAAAAGGAAGTAAAAATGTAATTTTCAATCTAACGCTATGCACCATGCACTAATTTATTTTTATCTAAAATTGAAAAAACTAATTCGTATTTTTTTTTTATATTTTTGTTTAATAACTAAGCAAACGTCGGTTCGTATGTAATTTGAATAATAGATTCCGAAAAACATAAAATATACAGGACGATCCATTTAAAAATAAAAGAAAATGACATTCGGCCATTTTGATTATATATGTCATCCGTAATTATGTTTAATATCCTTGCAACAAATTTCATCCAAGTATGTTGATAAGTAAAGGAGATGGATACATGGTCCTGGTCTCATTGTCACCCGGTATAGGAGGTTCGTCTTGCAATCATTCGACCAATAGAAATATCTCCCCAAATGGTTCTGCTGTATAAATGACATTTGGGGGCTTATTAGAGAGATTGAAGATACTTGCCAAACCGCGTCACCCTGGATCTATTCCTTTGACTATAATACTCAGTAGCGTAAGGTACTGAATCTGTGTCCGTCGCATTTCGGAATTCTTCGCAATAAACGAGAACTTGTATAAAACTTTTCACAAAACTTCCAATTCCTGTGCAAGAAATGAATCATTAGCCTAGGGCTATTATAACCCTGTGGCCAAAACCCAGCTTTCTTAGTAGAAAAATGGTGGAATAAAGACCTAGAAAAGACCAGACAAGAAGTCAGACGTCCGTTTAACAGGTCTAAAGCCACAAATAACTGGGAGAACTATCACAAAGCTCTCACAGACTACGGCAAAAAGATCAAGGCAGCTAAGATAGCAGCCTAGAAAAAATTTGCCTGGAGGTGGAGACCACACGATCCACAGCTAGACTCCACAAAATCATCTCAAAGCAAGCCATGAACCCAGTAGGCACTCTTAAAAAAGAAAGCGGAGAATACACTACAACGGAAGAGGAGACATTATGATAAAAACTCACCTACTCGGAGCAGTGGAACAACCTACTCTGGCTGAACCTAACCATACCCCTAGGAGGGAAGACTGGGAAACAGCTAAGAGAATAGTCAGCAAAGAAAGGATTAGATGGGCAACTATCTTCTCACTGGAAAAACAGATTACTAAACTCAAATTTGATGTAGAAACGGAAAAGCAACGAATAAACAAAATCGAAGATCTTTTAAATACTAAAGACAATGAAACAGTGGAAATTAATCACAAGATTGCCAAGGGTGATGAAGAAATTGTAAAAGTACAAGAATTATTGGTTTTGAAAGATTCAAAAATAGCAAAATTGGAAAATAAAATCAACGTATTGGATCAATACTCCAGAAATAAGAACGTGGAAATACATGGAGTAGTGGAGCAAAAGGATGAGAATTTACTTGATAAGATTATAATAATTGGGTCCAAACTGGGATTAACATCGCTTAAAAAATCTGATATTGAAGCTATTCACAGATTACCATCGAAGAATTCAAATAAACCAAGACCCATCATCGTACAATTTCTTTCAAGGGTAATAAGAGATCAAGTGATGGAGCATAAAAAAAAAGTTAGGCTAACAAATGATATGATAATTCAGGGTACCGGTAATTCACAAATTTACATCAACGAAAACTTAACAGCCACCAATAAAAATATATTCTGGAAGGCAAATACGGCAAGAAAGGACCTCGGCTATAAATATATATGGACACGAAAGGGCGAAATATTCATGAAAAAAGATGAGGGAACTCAAATGATGAAAATTGTAACTGAAGCAGAGATTCCTACTAAATAGATACCTATTAATCACAGCGGTAATGAGGATACACGGGAGACATTTTTAGTGTATTATCAGAATGTGCGGGGTTTAAGAACAAAAACTAATGATTTCTTTGTAAATATCAGTGATTGTGACTGTAATATTGTAGCACTAACTGAAACATGGCTGCATAGTGGGATAAATGATGAGGAACTTTTTAGCAGTAAATTCAAAGTTTTTCGTAAAGATCGTGACGAGTTAAAAACAAATAAGTCAAAGGGTGGTGGAGTTCTTATAGCAGTAGAAGAACAGTATAATGCTTATGAAGTGAAGGTAGAATGTGATAGTTCAGTAGTGGAATTGTTATGCGTAAGAGTGAAAGGTCAAGAGCAGGAAGCTAAAAATGTGTATATAATTGTAGTATATGTTCCCCCAGATGCGTGTGACGATGACTATGAAGCGTTGTATGATACTGTAAGTAGATTGAACTTTATTTTGCAAGCTAAATGTTTGATAATGGGAGATCTAAACATACCTGATTTATACAAATACTATGTAGATAAAGAAAGCACATTTCAGGTTTCTAACAGAGCCAAAAACTTTATCAATTTTGCACACCTGCTTAACTATGACCAAAGAAACTTTATTGTAAACAAAAATGGGCGTATCTTAGATATTGTTCTTTCAAATAATATTGTTCATGTATATAAAGAGGATGACCCAATAATACATGAAGACCAACACCATCCGGCTTTGCAATTAAAAATAAATTTACAAATCACTAAAATAAATGACCAATGCAGAATTACGAACGAGCACAGATATAACTTCAGGAAAGCAGACTTTCATGCACTATATGTCAATATTAGAGATACTGATTGGGACAGCCTGATCAAAGATTCAAATATAGATGAGATGATTCAAACATTTTACACCAAACTTTATGAAATATTTGATCAGACTGTGCCTAGAGTTAAATTTATAAAGCAAAAATACCCAATATGGTATAACAGGAGTATTATTAAACTAATTAGGGAAAAGAGTAAAAATAGGAAATCTATTAAACAGCACAATACACCTGAAAATGTGGCAAAATATAAACATACTAGAAAAGAACTAAAAACATTAATAAAAACTGCATATAAAAATTATATTAGAAATGTGGAAAATGGAGTAGTCAAAAACAACATAAAATTATGGGAATATGTTAAGGGTAAAATGGGGGGAACATCTATGCCATCGATAATGATCTCAGATGCGGGTACATTTAATGAAGGCAAACAAATTTCACAAGGTTTTGCTGATCATTTCAAAAATGTTTATGAGAAAGGTAAACCATTTAATTTAGAGGAGATTAGGCAAGATAACACAATAAATACTGATAATCTTATAGTACGGAATATCACAGAACAAGAAATTTTAAATGCAATTAAGGAATTGAAAAATAAAAAATCGGTAGGTCCGGACGAAATTCCAGTATATATAATAAAAGGTTGTTCAGAATTATTGGTGAAGCCTCTGTACAAACTCTTTAATTCGTCTATACAGCAATATACATATCCAGCTGTATGGAAGGAGTCCAAGATATGCCCAATATTTAAAAGTGGACAAAAATGCTTAATTCAGAATTACAGACCGGTAGCGCTGTTAAATATATTTTCAAAAATTTTTGAATCGATTCTCTTCAATAATATTTACTTTCAAATAAAAAATAAAATTAGCATACATCAGCATGGCTTCTTTAGGGGAAGGTCAACCGTAACAAATCTATGTAACTTTACTCAGTATATATATGATAAATTTGAAAATAGAAATCAAGTAGATACTATATACACGGATTTGTCGAAAGCTTTCGACAAAGTTAATCACGAAATATTGTTAGAAAAAATGAATGGGATGGGTTTCTCCAGCGGACTGCAAAAATTGCTCTACTCCTACTTAACAAATAGAAAGCAATACGTTGAATGTCAGGGCTACAGATAAGAAAGATTTACACCAGCATCAGGTGTTCCGCAGGGTTCAAATTTAGGTCCTTAGTAGAATAGGGACGGTTCACCCCCACCACTTTTAATTGATTCGCGGATTCGCGGTTTAATTCGCGGTTTTATTCGCGGTTTTCGCGGTTTTATTCGCGGATTGACCCAATTAATTTCGCGGTTTGATCTAATTAATTTCGCGGTTTGATCTAATTAATTTCGCGGTTTGATCTAATTAATTTTCACATGTGCTACTGAATAAATTACGCATTAGCTTCCGATTAAAATTACGCGTCGGCCATCTTGGATTTCTGGCGGGAATATTTGAAATCTTAATTTTTTCCGATTTTTTTCTAAGTTCAATTTTTTGAATTTAAATCTCCCGGGGCGTCGGCCATCTTGGTGCGCGCGCACTTCTCACGGCGGCTGTTTTTAATTTTGAATTTTCGCGGAAATATTTGAAATTCAAGCTGGTAAATCTATTTCGCTCTTCGAAGCTGTTGTCTCTCTCTTGCATTCACTCGCTGAAATATTTGAATTTAAAAAAAGCTATTTGCGATGTCCCATGGCTGGAGTCGAACCAGCGGTCGCAGCATTACGAGTACGAAGCCTTAACCAACTGGGCTATCGAAGCGATCGAGGTTAAAGGAATTAAACATGGTCACTACTTCAACACTTGCGTGCAGTTTCGGTGCCCTGTTTAACTAATGAATTTCAAATTTACATCGCTGTTTATGAACATAGATATTTTTTTAAATTATTCTCACTTTTACTAGAACAATTACATTTCGTCCCTCGAAGAAATTTCAGAGAGGCCAATTTAATACCGTTTAATAGATAGTTTAATTTCGTTCTGGCATATTGCCTGATTTAATTATGTATTGTTATCAGTCGATAGGCCTTTAAAATAAATATTTGTTGATATCTGTATCGATTTTCATTCAATTACAACAGAACATTCCGTGCTTGTGAGCCGTTACGCTTAAGTTTAGGCGTGTTAATATTTTTAATTAACTCATCGGCGTGTTTATGTATCAATAACTTGTTTTATGTAATTACAATTGGGGCATTTTATATTAGAATTTAAATAAACGATAATATTACGCGGCGTCTTTATGCAGGAGTCGTTTGAATTTTGTAAATGTCTTTTAGCACAAATCGATTCCTGGAAAAACATACTGCATCGTGTAACTGTATTCGCTAATTATTCAAAATGTTTTATTGAGTATGAAAAGGTCTCATAATTTTGATCGCTGTTGGTGTAAAATGCCTGTCAAAACCTGTCTGGAAAACGCAACGGTTTTTGCAAAGCATGTTGGGACGAACAGCGATGAGTGGAATTTTTAAAATATTGCCCATCGAACAGCGGAATAATTCTAGAACGAATCGAAGTTTTTATTTGTATAAAATGGCGGTCCGAACACGACGCTGCACAAAACCTGGATTTATCGAAATTTTAAAATAATATAGCTCTGTAATTTTAAAAACAATATAAAGTTACATTTTTTAATGTCTCCTTTGTAGCTGTTTGATTTTTGTGTGTTGTTAATATGCGTACAATTTCTAAACAAGGCCTCGATCTGATATTTCACGTCAAAAATTACAGTAAATGTTCAAAGACAGAAATAAATAATTTATAAGATGCTAGACTATTATAGCTTTCTCTTTCAAAGTTTTGACGTCATTGCATAGCGGGCTGTAAATTATCCGAGTCTTATTGTATAAGAATGGTTGTCCCCCATAAATTTGAATAAAAACAGACAATTTCGTTGAAAAAAAAATAGCTTTTCAATATCGTTTGCAAATAAGACAAGGGATACTTGTAAAAATATAAGTCAAACCATTTTTTCTTGTAAAAAATTTACGAAAAGACGTAAGTGTTGGCGACAAATGAAAATAAATTTGAATAAAAACACGCAAAAATTACGAAAGACTTGGTTTTAAAGGTTTGAACATTGTACCACTTACCTGTTCTGACATTATACTTCCATATACATATTATAAATAAATTTTAAATGTTATTTTCGACTGAGTTTTAGCTTCTTATAAATTACAACAGTGCCCTCGCCCATATAAAATAAGACATACGCATTAAATAAATGTTTTTATTGTATAAGAATGGTTGTCCCCCATAAATTTGAATAAAAACAGGCAATTTCGTTGAAAAAAAAATAGCTTTTCAATATCGTTGCAAATAAGACAAGGGATACTTGTAAAAATATAAGTCAAACCATTTTTTCTTGTAAAAAATTTACGAAAAGACGTAAGTGTTGGCGACAAATGAAAATAATTTTGAATAAAAACACGCAAAAATTACGAAAAGACGTATGTGTTGGCGACAAATTAAAATAAATTTGAATAAAAACGCACAATTTCGTTGAAAATCTAATTTTGATCGCTGTTGGTGTAAAATGCCTGTCAAAACCTGTCTGGAAAACGCAACGGTTTTTGCAAAGCATGTTGGGACGAACAGCGATGAGTGGAATTTTTAAAATATTGCCCATCGAACAGCGGAATAATTCTAGAACGAATAGAAGTTTTTATTTGTATAAAATGGCGGTCCGAACACGACGCTGCACAAAACCTGGATTTATCGAAATTTTAAAATAATATAGCTCTGTAATTTTAAAAACAATATAAAGTTACATTTTTTAATGTCTCCTTTGTAGCTGTTTGATTTTTGTGTGTTGTTAATATGCGTACAATTTCTAAACAAGGCCTCGATCTGATATTTCACGTCAAAAATTACAGTAAATGTTCAAAGACAGAAATAAATAATTTATAAGATGCTAGACTATTATAGCTTTCTCTTTCAAAGTTTTGACGTCATTGCATAGCGGGCTGTAAATTATCCGAGTCTTATTGTATAAGAATGGTTGTCCCCATAAATTTGAATAAAAACAGGCAATTTCGTTGAAAAAAAAAATAGCTTTTCAATATCGTTTGCAAATAAGACAAGGGATACTTGTAAAAATATAAGTCAAACCATTTTTTTCTTGTAAAAAATTTACGAAAAGACGTAAGTGTTGGCGACAAATGAAAATAATTTTGAATAAAAACACGCAAAAATTACGAAAAGACGTATGTGTTGGCGACAAATTAAAATAAATTTGAATAAAAACGCACAATTTCGTTGAAAATCTTTACAAAGCGACTTTATAGCACCGAAAAAATGATGTAAAAAAGTTTTAAGAGTTATTTTTAAGCATAATTTTGCAAACGTTTAACAAATAAACAGTAATTTTTTAAATTATGAAATCGTAGTTCAATTTATATGAATTTTCGATACTTTGTATGTGAAAAAATAGCTTCAATTACTAATATTTGAATAAAAACATGCGATTTCCAAAGCATTTCGTTTAAAATTTTAGAAAATCGATAGCATCTCCCATGAAAATTTATAAAAATCGGCATCTTGTCATATTAAATTCTGTAAAAACGACAAAAACAATATTTTTTTCCACAACTTTCATTGAAAAATAGTAAAATTTTACGAAAATACGTCTGTGCTGACGACAAATGAAAATAAATTTGAATAGAAACACGCAAAAATTACGAAAAGACGTATGTGTTGACCCCCAAAGTAACAAAAATTTGAATACAATCACACAATCATACAGCATCTCACATAAATTTTCGCAAATATCGACATCATGTGACATAAATTATACAAAAACTGTCATCACGTCACTTGAAATTATACAAAAAACGATATTTTATTCAACACACGATGAAAATTGAACAAAAATCACGCAATTACAAGCCATCTCACATAAATTTTCACAAAAACCGACATCATGTTACATAAACTATGCATAATTTTGCAAATGTTTTACACTTTTTATAAAATGCATCGCTCAAAATTTAAAGAAATAGCAATTTCGTTGAAAAAATCTACTACCACAATCATTTCGATAAACAAAATTCAAAAAATGTTATACTTTTGACGGAAATATATGTATGTTGACCACAAATTAACATAATTTTTAAATAAAAACGCGCAATTCGTTGAAAAAAATATTCTGACACCACCAAAACACGCAATTTCATTGAAAAATATATATATGTTGTCCACAAATTAACATAAAGTTGAATAAAAACACGTAATTTTGTTGAAAAAATGTTCTGGCCCCTTCATTTCACTTAAAATTTTACAAAACTGCCATCATAACACTTGAAATTATACAAAATATATGTATGTTGATCACAAATTAACATAAACCTGAATAAAACACACAATTTCGTTGAAAAATTTGCAAATGTTTTACACTTTTTTATAAAATGTATCGCACAAAATTAAAAGAAATCACAATTTTCTAAATTATATCACGCTATTATGAAATCGTAGATTGATTTTTTGAAATTTTACACTTTGTAACTGTAAAATAACTACAAATACTAATATTTTAGCTTTAGACTTTGTAATTATTGCAGATTCGAGAAAAAAAACAAAGCAGAGTAGAAATAAAAACACAAACACTTTGTAATAAACAAATATATTGTTCTTATTTCGTATAATACTTAATAATATAAATATAAATGTACAACAGAATGTCTTATTTCTAAAAATTCGCTAGCAATTTACAAAACTGTAGTTTGAGGTGCACGACATTTCAAATTAAAAAGACTGCAAGTAATAAAATCAGAAATTCATTGTGTAATTTTAAAGTTTAAGATGCACCCAATCTAGAATTCCCTTCGTTTTTGGTGTTGATGACATCTGCCTTAGAGGCGTTTTTCTAACGGCCCTTTTTTGGAGGCGTTTCCTTATCGGCGTTCTTCTGACTGAACCTTTTTGATGTGGACTTGGATGAGTAGCTGGTGTTTTTAATTTATATTCTAAATCGGACTCGCAGTTATCAGTTTCCATTTCGGTTTTTCCTGTAGTATCAGTCGGGGTTGGCTTCTTTGCTGTTTAGGTTTAGCTAGCAGCACATTAGCAACGTTAAGGTCTTTGATGTACTCAGCAAACTGTAGGCGTCCGGGTGGATTAATAGTTTTTCGAGGCCGCAGAGTGTCATGAATTAAATCGACTATGTTAGACGCCGGTAAAATTTCACCCTTTATAGTAACGGTGCCCTTGTGATCCCAGCTCACATCGCTTGAGGTACTCAAAATGCGTAGGAAAACTTCAGCTTTTTTCTTAAAAGTTTTGGGAAGTGTAGATAAAATAACGGCATTTGATAGGCTGTCACTGGTTGTTTCAATAGGTATTTTGATTGGCTGCCGCGCCTGGTTTGTGAAATGAAGGAATCGTTGTAAAACCTGATTGTACTGGATCCATTTATCGTGATCAGTTAATTTGGACTTTAAAACTTTTTGCATTTCGTCATCAAGCTGTGATAATATATTTTTCTCCGCATCATCGCCAGACTTAAGACGTTGGACAAATTCCGGCGATACAATCAACATCTTCCGCTCTTTGTCCATTTTAGTCGAAAAGGAGCTCAGTCGTTTGTTCTAGTAGAGCCGTCGTGAATAAACTAGCTTAAAATCAAGACTTTCATAATAAATATATAAAAAAAATATGACAGGTACGGGAATCGAACCCGTATTCTCTCTCGAGATCAGAACTTGAATCTGACGCCTTAACCATTCGGCCAACCTGCCTCCCTATATAAACGAGCACTCTCTGCATAATTAAGAAAATATATAGTTTAAAAAGCCTTCTGCATGCAATTTCAAACAATATTTCATATAAATTAAGCCATGTACAAATTTCTTAATTAGGTTTTGATATATATTTTATCGAAAGACTTGACCCTCAGCTACCGTTTTATTATTTGTCGTGATGCGTCATCGATGAATTTTACAAGAGCCAGCCTGTCTGCGATGTGACGTAGGTAATGTATCCACCCCTTTTTATTTTAAAATTCTATAAAAACAGAGGCCCGACTGATGCCGCACTAACACGTTTTAAACTATTGTACTCTGTTACCTGATGCGGCAGCAGTTTGGACCTCTGATTTTATAGAATTTTAAAATAAAAAGGTATGGAGACATTACCTACGTCACACAGCAGACAGGATGGCACTTGTAAATTCAACGATGACGAATCTCGACAAATAATAAAACGGTAGCTGAGGGTCAAGTCTTTCGATAAAATATATATCAAAACCTAATTAAGAAATTTGTACATGGCTTAATTTATATGAAATATTGTTTGAAATTGCATGCAGAAGGCTTTTTAAACTATATATTTTCTTAATTATGCAGAGAGTGCTCGTTTATATAGGGAGGCAGGTTGGCCGAATGGTTAAGGCGTCAGATTCAAGTTCTGATCTCGAGAGAGAATACGGGTTCGATTCCCGTACCTGTCATATTTTTTTTATATATTTATTATGAAAGTCTTGATTTTAAGCTAGTTTATTCACGACGGCTCTACTAGAACAAACGACTGAGCTCCTTTTCGACTAAAATGGACAAAGAGCGGAAGATGTTGATTGTATCGCCGGAATTTGTCCAACGTCTTAAGTCTGGCGATGATGCGGAGAAAAATATATTATCACAGCTTGATGACGAAATGCAAAAAGTTTTAAAGTCCAAATTAACTGATCACGATAAATGGATCCAGTACAATCAGGTTTTACAACGATTCCTTCATTTCACAAACCAGGCGCGGCAGCCAATCAAAATACCTATTGAAACAACCAGTGACAGCCTATCAAATGCCGTTATTTTATCTACACTTCCCAAAACTTTTAAGAAAAAAGCTGAAGTTTTCCTACGCATTTTGAGTACCTCAAGCGATGTGAGCTGGGATCACAAGGGCACCGTTACTATAAAGGGTGAAATTTTACCGGCGTCTAACATAGTCGATTTAATTCATGACACTCTGCGGCCTCGAAAAACTATTAATCCACCCGGACGCCTACAGTTTGCTGAGTACATCAAAGACCTTAACGTTGCTAATGTGCTGCTAGCTAAACCTAAACAGCAAAAGAAGCCAACCCCGACTGATACTACAGGAAAAACCGAAATGGAAACTGATAACTGCGAGTCCGATTTAGAATATAAATTAAAAACACCAGCTACTCATCCAAGTCCACATCAAAAAGGTTCAGTCAGAAGAACGCCGATAAGGAAACGCCTCCAAAAAAGGGCCGTTAGAAAAACGCCTCTAAGGCAGATGTCATCAACACCAAAAACGAAGGGAATTCTAGATTGGGTGCATCTTAAACTTTAAAATTACACAATGAATTTCTGATTTTATTACTTGCAGTCTTTTTAATTTGAAATGTCGTGCACCTCAAACTACAGTTTTGTAAATTGCTAGCGAATTTTTAGAAATAAGACATTC